>JAXGGA010001198.1:0-164801 GCA_038373865.1 Uloborus plumipes | reverse complement strand
AGTCAAAAAAAAACCTTTTTTTTTTTTTCATGCCAGTTTTATACCAACTCACTGAACTATTATCTCACGTCGAATATTTTTAAGCAGTGATCCTTTCCTGTAAATAAATACATTTTTCTTGCTCCGGTCCTTTGCTCAAACTTTTTTTTTCTTTTAATTAGTCAAAAAAATATTATTTTTTTTATTTAAACTCCCTTATAACTTCAGTAATTAACATTCTGTATAATAAAAGCTGTTTCCAATTGTAGGCTGTGCAGCGCAAATTTCTCCGTTGCGAATTGAATTAAAACTCGCATTCAAAATCCAATTGTATCTATTTCACATTCCAACTTCTCCATATTCCATTATTCCTCAGGCGAAATCAGTTTCGCATTAGTAATTTCATTCCTTCGTATCATAACCATTAAATGGACCATTTTGAAAGGGTAGATATTCTTCATGTACGGATAGTTCGTGTTTGAACAAACTACGCCTTATTGTACTTCATCCCCAGGACATTTTCCAAGGAGGCAATTTATAGAGTTACGTTAATGTTGGAAAAATTTAAGCGCAGTTTACATTCTATCTAGCTAAATAATGCAATACATTTTCTCCTTTTAGAAAAGTTAAAGTGAATAAATACATTATTTTAATTAAAAACATGTATTATTTTTTGTTCATCATCTTTAAGCTTATTAGCCAAAAGAAAAGGACGACTTGTGGTTGAACAAATTAAACCCTTATTTTTGTGCGTTTGGAATTAAAGGGTTTTTTTTTTGTAAATTGCTTAATTTAAAGTAAAATATGTACAAGAACTATTTTTAACTAAAACAAGGTTTCAAAACAGCAAATTTAATTCAGTATTTTCTGGACTTTGAAAATGAGATCGTGTCAAGAAATAAAAATGAAAATGAACGAAAATAAGTCGTAACAAAGGGTTTGGTTGGAAATGTCGCCAAGCTTGGCGTTATTTTGCTTTTTCTCACCAACTTTGGTGCCAAAAATGATTGCAACTTTGCGATATCTGTAAAATTTCTTGCCAATTCCATAGGGGGCAATGGAAAATGGCGCATAGTAGGCAAAGTTAACAGACAAGTAATGTTTCAAGAACTACAATAATTTTGAGTAAAATCAATGAAATAAACGCCGAATTTAGAAAAATTACAACGAAATAAGCACAAAAGAACACAAAAATAATATATATTTATTTTAAAAAGCTGGTACCAAATGCATTCCATCAAAAGACAGTCACATTTCACTACGCTTCAACTAGCATATTCTTTACCCAATCACAACTTTTCTATTTATTACACTTCCCCATTTTAAGACACATAACTTAATTGGTTTACTGCAGTGGGAATGTAAAGGCTCCTTCGCTGGATCAAAAAACGGAGCGCTCTTTAAGAGCTCCTATCCAACCGGTTAAACCACGTTTAGTGGAAGGTACGTTGGACGCTGGAGTAAGTGAGTGAGTGAGTCAGCCAAATCGAAGGTCTAAGTCTAATTCAAACTAATGTGAAACCGTCCACCGACGAATCGGATGTCTGACCTATCACCGAATTGTCTGATGTATGTGACTTTTATCATCTTGTGAAATATTACTAGAGATGATATCTACCTATTTAAAAATTACAGATATTTCTCAAGTGAGGCAATGAGAAGCAAAGGGATGTACCTGGAGTTTTTAAAGTTTTGTATAAAATACTTGCAACGTTCAAACCGGAAGAATTTGATTGAGAAGTTTCTCTAAATCATGTTTCACAGCAGCACCTACTAGAGCAGCTGGTGTCATCTTTTGCCCAGAAATCGGCGGAAGCTTTTCCTTTTTTCTACCATTTGTACTAGTTATGTCCAAATTTTTACTTTTATAACTTACACCTCTTTCCTGTTGGGTGCTATAATTCATCTATGTAACGAAAAATTAAAGAAATAAACTATACAGCTCCTTTAAAACTTTCTTCCTTCCCTCTACTCTTATTCAGCTAACTGTTTTGATAATTTCCATATAAACACCATCAATTTAAAACATCCAGCTTTCTTCAATTCTCGTATACGACATACGAGAAAAACCAACTTTTCAAAAAAAGTTACTTCAAATGTTCCCAAAGAATTAATTATAAAAGAAAAACATGTTAGCAATTGAAATTAAGGTAGCGAAATGGGAATTATCTAACTGTATCTATTTCATATTCAAGTCGCCCCGATATCCCATTACTTTGCGGACAAAGTATGTACGATATCAATGATCTCATTCCTTTCTTTCATGACCGGTAAATGGACCGTTTCGTAACGTTAGATTTACTTCGGGAAGCGAAGAACCATTGTTGAGTATTCTATGCTTCATTAAATGTATTTCAAACAATTTTCGCTCCAAGAATCATCAATGAAATAGAAGCTAATGTCGGACTAAAACTGGGCTCTGGAGCACGAATGGGACTTGACGTTTCAGTTTCATAAAGATTACGATTGATTATTCCTTCGAATTTTAGTAATATCTGGTTAGCTCTAGTTGACGACTTAGTTGTTAACTAAGTGGTTAGCTGGAGATATGAGAATTGGACTCTCACGGATAGGCAGTGCATGGATAATTACTATCTTTCCAGTGCGCGGAACCGTGAATGAAATAAATGAGGTCGTATTATTTGCCATTTTGCTAATTGTGTTGATAATTTGTTTATGGTATGATTCGGATTCGGCACAAATACGTGAATCCCAATTGTTAGTCAAGGTACTTACTACAGATGTTTGTGTTGAATTTTGCTTTTCAACTGACTTGAAAACGGTTGAACTATGCGTCCAAATAGAATGATTTTATGCACTAGTTAGATTCTTTTGATTTGTTGAAGTGAAAATCAAGACAGCATTCAGATAATCTCGAAAATTGAATGCATGGAATTGTATGCATGAAAAACTCTCAAACCATAATGGGACGCATAAAAACAATTAGTTTCTGAAATTATTCTTTTTGATTATAACTTTTCATTTGAACATGGCCACATCACGCTATCATAGTCATTGAGAACTAGCGTGACTAAACTGAACACATAGTTGCTATCTTGGATTTTTTGTTAATTATAACTTATAGACAATTTATTTGGTACATAATTGAATCAGTAAATTAGTTTTTAAATGAAAACACAGCTAAACAAAGTAATCAATTTCTACTTTGTACGAAATCCTGCCCTTTTATTACGTTACTGGAATCGAGATCAGATTATGACTCTACTGGTTTCCACCTCATCAAAAGGCATGGGCGATACAGTTCTCACAGAAACATTTCCAAGAATGCACAGCTTCGTGGGAACAAAAGCTAAGTCTTGATCGTATTCACTAAATTCATTTTCTTTCTTTCAAATTCCCTTCAATGCTCTTTGTATGTGAAGAGAAAAAATAAAAGAAGAGGAAACAGTTCATAGAAGAAAGAATGCAAAATATCATTTGATAAAAAAACAAAAAAATAAATAAAAAACCTACCAGTGGCAGTGAAATACATATCAATCAAAATGACGGTAATGTATGCCTGAAATTAAAGAATATTGTACGCCCTATCGTACCTAACAGCTGAATGAAATGTCGGAGCATTTTTATTTGGACTATCAACTAACGTATTATTATACTCAACAAAATGAGAAAGTCTATTTGTATTTTGTAATATTTACATTTAACAATGTACCAACGTAAAGTTGATTATTTTTCATGTTTTAAATCCGTATATCTATTTTTTGCTGTTACAATTTAACCTATTCCGTTCTAAAGAAATACGTTGCAATGTTTTAAAAAATTACATAAATCACATTTTCCACCTACTTTTACTTTACGGTATTTTAAAATGGTATTTCAGAAAGTGTCTTTTTCTTAGAGATAAACCTCTTAAAAGATCATATCTTGTTCCGCCCCGAGTTCTTACTATTTTTCTATAAAGCATCGATCTAAATTGAAAGGGGGAAAAAAATAATAAAAAACAATGTCGAAAAAGGAAAAAAATCATGCACATGTCAAATTGTTTTTTTTTTTTTTAATTTTTTATAACATTGGAAAAAAATATATGTTTATGTTTTCTAATTTCATTTATTTTTCGTAAAAGTTTTGACGGTTCTTATCAGGCTTTTTTAAAATTATTATTATTTTCAAATAGCATAATTGTTTATTTTATCACTTGCAAAGATTTACGTTATAAGAACACGACCATTTGTTCTTTTTTCATTTTTAGGCTAAGAAGGTAGTATTGAAACAAAATTACTATTAATGGATATTTCTCATTGAGTGGGAGAGAGAGAGAGAGAAAAAAATAACTTACTTCTGGGAATGCGGCGTATCTGAAATCCAACATTTACGTTTCTAATGTTTCAAAGAAGATTTGAAAGTATTTTTTCGTTATAGTTGCAAGTTATAGTACACATTTTTTGTAACATGAAAACCTTCTAGATTTTTTTTCACTTTCTTCACAGTTCTCCGGAGTCAGCGCCTATGTGAAAACTTAGTTTATATAATTCCCTCACTAAAAGTCTTATGCTTGGTATAAAAAAATATAGCGAAAACAATTTCAGGCAAACGATATACCAATATAAATAAATAAATAATACATAGCTTTGTTTGTTCTTTTCTTTTAAAGGTATTTTTAGAACACAACAAAAAATAATAATTACTACAAAACCTTTTGGGATATTCCCAATTGTTCAAGAAGCCTGTTTTCTAAATCTCAAAAACATACATATTTTTTACACTGCAAAAAATGAACTGTTATTTTTACAGTATAATACTGGCCGGCAAGGCTCCAATTTAAAACTAAAATGTACAGCAATAAACTGTAAAACTACCAATTATAGTTTCTTACTGTAAAGTTAGCAATTTTACAGTTTATTGCCGCAAAATTTAGCTGTATTATACTGTAAAAACAACGGTATAATACTGACAGCAGAGGTTGCAGTTTAAAACTAAAATGCACAGTAATAAACTGTTAAATTAGCAATTTTCCAGTTTATTACTGTAAAATTAGCAATTTTTAGAGTAAATTGCTATAAAATTTGCTGTATTATACTGTAAAAACAACATTTCTTTTTTTACAGTGTAGTGTCTAAATCAGTTTTATCATTGATGTAGCAATAGTTAATTAGCTGTGATATTTACTTATTAATTGGATTTCTTGGAAATTTATTACTAAACGGTTTTATCCGGGTGAAATTATGTAATAAATTTCTGTTTCAGGTTCGTTTTGTCTTGTTTGTTTCGTCAATCTCAGATTGCTGCTATTTAAACTGTTTTATGTTGCACAGTTTTGCTTTTCTCAGATGACTTTTTATCCTAAAGCTCACCCTTTGCATTGAAAAAGGGGTTTCTTGTAACTCCGAAACGTCTTCAATTTTGTGCAATAAAGCTTTGGATAATCTAAATTTACTTTTCAAGTACAAAGGTAGTCATTCAATATTCTTTATCATTTCTTCTACGTTTGCAAATTGAAATCTTGAAAATAATTTGCTTGGGTTTTGATATACATATATAACTTATAAATAAAATATATACTTTCGTTTTTCATCTACTTTCAACTATTTATCTATCTGCTAAATGGTTTAAAATAACATTTTTGGAGAGAAAATAATTCTTGAATGAAATTCCTGTTTTACCCTAGTTGTGCTAGTCCTGTTGAGAGCAGAAATAAAGAACTTTGCAGAGTCGAACAAAATTGGCGCTTATGCTAATTAATAATTTTTTTGATTGAAATATTTATTAATTTGTCACTATCAGAGTATTTGAAGCTCCTAACACTTGAAGAATGCTTGAGTTAAGAAATTATTTTAATAGTTTAGTAAACAAATGTTGATTAATACACTAAAATTTTAAAATCCAATTCAGCAATAGCATTTAATTTATTACATTTGTAAAAAATATAAATCAGTAGCATAATCTAAAACTCATTCACATATACATAAAACTCATAAAACGAAACTTTGAAGCGAAGTTTGTATTGATTCTCTGGAATTTAACATTTTGGAGCGTTGCATGGAAGAATAGCTATAATAGGCAATTAGGGAAATAATTTTAGACCTTCTCTTGGGGTGAGACTAAACAAGTGTTATGTATAAATGCATTGAATTTTGCATAATTTATTTAATATACGATAGACGTAGTTTACGATGAAACTCTCGCTGGCCTCTGTTCAGAAAGATAAATGGAAAAATTGATGAATCGAAACTCAAATTTGAATTTAACTGTTTAAATGCATAAACACAAAGTTTTGTTGATGTGATTATTCTTTTATGTTATTATTTGTTCAATCATAATTTTGATATTATCTCCTTGAATTTGACATTTATTGCATTAAGTTTCGTGTACAATTGCCTGCTTTTGGAGGTTTTATTGGTAAGTTGTTTTCCCTTTTAACTAACAATTTCCACGAAGATGTATTTTGTTGACGGTAAATCGACGCTGTCGTTGTAAATAGAAATTAATTTTTTAACCAAATGTGGCGATAAATCGCCAAATGTCAACAAGTTTCAACCTAATCCAAAGGTTAAAAAGAATTGCTTAAGTTTTTTTTTCTCATTATTTTGAAGCGACGATTATATGTGAAAATAAGAAAGTACTGGTTTGGAAGTTCTAAAACTTTTATGGCGGGTTTACTAATGTTTATTTTTTGGGTTGTCCTGAAAACGTTTCCTAAAGTGTGACAATATTAAAAACATTTTTTTCTATGATAAAGATAACAAAACAAAAAGAGAAAATGCTATATGGTAAGATTACATTATGTTTGAATAAAATATTTTTCTGACCAAGCATCTGCTTGGCTGTTAAAATGTAAGTCGTAATCGGCTCACAAACTATTTCTCTTGAAAAAAAATTCACAAATTGAGTGTTATATTTTTTCTCTACGTTTTTTACTATTTCGCAGTAAGATTCAGTAATTACTGCATAGTAAAAGTGCTGAGAAAAAAAATCACTACGATTAAATACTTTTTGCATCGCTTGCCAGAAGAAAATGTTCTGAAAAGACGCTCCACTACATTACTCTTTCGTGGCAATTTTATTACTGTAAAACTTTCCGGTTTTTCATGGAGTAGATTTTGCTCTTTTTCATTGTCAATTGAAAGCATTCAGACATCTTTTGAGCTTGAAGTATCTTGTTTGTAACCAGAGAAAAGAGCAAGAAGCTGTTTTTTCGCTACAATTCTCATTTTGTCGAACTCTTGTTCGACAAAGACTTGCTCTCTGCCCTAAGAACAATAGTTTCGCTCAAGATCGGTTGTTTTGGCCAAATTTCTGTATTTTGTTTTTGAATAATAAGTGCGAATAATTTATCGAAAATTTACTGAATAATTGATGGAATTATTTACATAAAGATATTGGTAAAGCGTTTGTCACTGTATGTATCTTTTCTGTGTTATATTGAAAATGTAAACACTAAAATTACCATATCAAATACTAAAAAATAAAATATATATGGAACAAGAGTTGCAACTACATTGCACGGCATTAAAATAAATTGTTAAAACTGTAATCGATTAATCATCTTTTCTCTCATCATTATCTTTCCTCTCTTGATTAATAGTGTTACTGAATATTTATTAAAAGCTAAACACGTGTACATTTCCTTATACCAGCATCTATTTTCTGGAAGGTGTTTATTTTATTTTATTTAATACTCTTCTTCGTTATCTATCTTTAACTTAAGCCCCATTTCATTTGGAGCAAACTAATGAATTGGCATACAATTAATTAAAACTCTACTTTTATATGAAAATAGGAATTGTTTATGAACATGAGAAATAAATGAACTTTATTCCTTTAAACTTCGTTATATCTCATTAGTTAACTATTAATATTAAACAATATAAAGCCATGAATGTTGGGGGGTTAAAGAGGAGTAGAACTCAAGTACAAGAAAAAATGCTCCCTAATTTTAAATCCGCGAAAATTACAAAACTTACTGTCTAAAAATATATATAAAAAACTAGCTGACACGGCGAACCCTGTTCCGCCTTAAAGGCAATAAGAAAATTTTTGCATTTTTGCATTAATCATTCATTATTGTTTCTGTATTTTAGTACATAGGTTGATCTTCACTAAAGTACCTTGTGATGCACAACATTTTTCGTTTTATTATCAGGCGCAAAAAGAAACAACGCAGATGGTCTTCCGACAAGTAAACATGCCACATATAACTGACCATGGGAAAAACAGTGATGTTCTAGATTCAAACCACAAACTTTTAAGGATTGTGATTTGTTAAAGGTCATGACAAAGGCAAGACGGATCGAAAATTAAAGTCTTTTAAATTCAAACGGCATATCCGTTGGGATCATCGGGATCCTAGGAATGAGCAATCGTTTCTGACAGCTTATCACATATAAATTTCAAGGGAAGTAACGCGTTTGCTTATAATTTATTTCACGAAAAAGTCAAATAACACTCAACGCACGGCTAACTTACAACATGTTTGCTGCGCACCGGAAGCTGCCAGAACGTGTGCTTTATGTCGCTCAGCCATGGAGGTGTCAAAAAAAGCTTAGTAAAAAGATTTAGCCAATAAGACAGTTTTTCTATTTATGTAACTGACACACATAAATTATAGCCTATGTCCGTCTCCTGGCTCTAAGCTACCTACCCACCAATTTTTAGCCATATCGGTACAGCCGTTCTTGAATTATAAGTAGTGTAACTAACACGACTTTCTTTTATATATATAGATAACATTGTACAATAATTTAGAATTAGATTTACTTTTACCTATATGGATTAAGAACATATTTTTTCTTGTAATAAAGCAACTTATGTTAGTTACTTATCACTACAAAAAAAGCAAAAAATACAAATAATAAAATATCAAACAAGTACATGAAATGTTTTTTGTAAACAATTATCGATACGAAAAATGAAATTCTTAGCAGCTTTTTCAAATGAAAAAAAAGTTGACGAAAAAATTAATTCACTAATTTAAACAGTCCAATAAATCATTTAATCCGTCAATGTTATGTCAATGGCAAGTTTATTTTGCTTTTTCTATTTTCCTAGAATCAAAATAAGTAAATAAATAATATATATATATATATATATATATATATATATATATATATATATATATATATATATATATATATATATATATATATATATATATATATATATATATATATATATATATATATTTATATTTATATTTATATTTATATATATATATATATATATATATATATATATATATATATATATATATATATATATATATATATATATATATATATATATATATATATATATATATTTATATTTATATTTATATTTATATATATATATATATATATATATATATATATATATATATATATAAATTAACAAATAAAGAAGAGCAGTTAAAATATCTGTGCAAATGGGCTGTAACCTATTATTTGTGAAAAAGCAGATCCTCAAGAAAATTATTTATTTTTTAAAACAAAGTTTAGAAATTTGATTTGATAAAAACACCTTTGGTTATGCGTTAAAAACTTGAATTATTAAAACCTTTTGTTTTTACATGTTCTACGCAAGCAATTATTTTCGACATACAGTGTTCGAAGCAAAATCTTGCTGTCAGTGTTTAGATAAAATTACTATCTCTACGTAAACCCTAACATTGTTTTTTTTTTTTTTTTTTTTTTTTTAAGTTCAAAATTGGAAGAAAGTTTTTTTTAAAACAAAAGCTTGAAGAAAAGAAAAGAAGAGAATAAGATGTTCCGAATAATATTTGGCTTACAAAATATTTATATTCGACTAGAACTTTACGTATACTTTGAAATACGATAAGCATTGCGGAATCAAAAACTTCGCGAATAAGATACAAAACAACCTTTAATAACATGAAGTATTTTTGACAGGTGGTCGTTCCTAAAATGAAACTTATTGCAGTTGACGTAATGCGTAGGTAATTCAATTTTCTTCTTCGTGTGCACAACATTTTTACAAACTTCGTTAACTTCTGTTCCTCTGAGATCTTTTTGAAATTGTACTCGGAAATTCAGACTTACACTTTTTGTTCTGTTCATATGTCACAAGTTTTGAGACGTAAGTATTAACCCACGCCGCAAGAAAAGAGAGACTACCAGTTCACGGTGTGTATGAGTACATTTGTGCTTCTACTTGCGATAACGTAGAAATTAGATTAATAACCATATTTTGGTTCAAACTTTTTTTTGTGTGTGTGAAAGATGATTAAATATAAAGATCTCAGTTAAAATTCATGTGAACACTTTTGAATAATAGTGAAAATACTTTACTTGGGTTAGTTGTTAAGCTCTCTTTTACACACTTTTTAGATATATATTTTAGATCTCTCAATTCTAGAAAAACATCCCTTAACCCATTAATGACTGACATTTTTTTCCCAAAGATATTTTGTATACTGGTTACAAACAGTGTTTAATGGACAGGAAAAATAATTAAAAAAAATATTATGTAAAAAATAATGTTTTTATTAAGGAAAGAAAAACTGTCCCTCAAAAGTTACGATAGACCCCAGAGGGTACATACTTATTTTACTAATTTTTTTTCTGCCTACGATATAATATTTAAAAAGACATTTCATAAGAAGAAATAAAATCAGCAATTAACATATACTAGGAAGCTGGGAATAACTTTGAAAATTAGCTTTTTTTTCTTGAGATTGTGAACGATGTCATTTTTGATAAAGATCATATTAAAACTGCTGCAGAACACACTTTACATTGGTTATGTGCTGCAATCTGTTAATAACGAATTGAAACAATACCAAGGTACTAATTGAACACTATTATTTGGTTGAAATGTTCATTTTGGGGAAATTCAGACCCTTTTTTGGACCGTCCCTAAAAATGGACGCTAGGCATTAATGGGTTAAAATATATTGTCTCAAATTGTTTAATATATATTTTGCTTTCCAGCTCATTATTATTTAATGCTGGTTTCAGTAAGAAAGAAACAGTTTTTTATTCTACAGAAAATCATTCAGTCTGTTCTGCATGTGACAGCTCTCTATATTTTATTTTCAAAGCATTTTTTAAAAAATGTATTTAACAAGCAGTTTTTTGTTTACTACGCATTTTGAAATAAAAAGTAGAGTCGTTATGTGCAGGCAAATAAGTATGCTTATCTGTGGAACAGCGCTATATTGCAGAATGACTACAAAATACTTTGCAAATATTCACTTTATTATCCTGACTCAGAGCATTAGCAGAACTTCTAAACCAAAATGGCACTTCTAATTCACTAACAAACTAACTTTCTATGACAAGTTAACTGACAAAGGTTCATTAGCTTGGGAGGTCAAGTGGTTATGAATGACGCATAGACGAAAAGCTAATTACTTTGTTACATATTTGAACCCTCCATATTTGAATAATTCAATGAAACTCTCCCTGGTGATACGATCTAAATTCGTAAAGGCACGAGAGCTCTCCGTCATGATCTGAAAAGCACTCTAATCAGCCTCCAAAGTATCTAATGCAGCTTTTATACTTGGCTTTCAGTACATTAATGTCAGATAAACATCTCGTAGTTTTATGTTTACTACAGGCTCCTGCACTCAAGAGCAAAAAATAAACAATATGCACCCACTTCTTTGTCGACGATCATTAAAGTTTCTTCCCTCCTCTCGATTACCAATAACCGACTTATTCAGTTTCTTAAAGCTTCATAAAGCAACGCAGTGGATCTCCAGTATCTTCATAAATGCAGTCATCGATCAAAAAGTCACTAAAAAAGGAATTCGGTTGTTATGATATTCCTTCACGGGGAAGTTGCATTTTTTTGCGTTTTTTAGCCATTAAATGTGGAAGGCTTTTCCATTTTTTCTCGGTGAGAGGGGAAAATTCAGGAAGAGGAATTTCATTTTACGCTTCTATGTTCGATATAAGCCGACGTGCCTCAGCTTACCAAGAACTTTTGCTTTTAAATCCTCTTAGCTATCACCTTGTTTCTTTCTTTTCTTCATCATTTTTTTCGCTGTAAAAAATTGCATTTATAAATTGACCAGTCTCAGTTTTTTGTATCATTATTAAAATTAAACTCCTTGCACAGAGTATGTTAATATTGTTCAAGGTCTATCGACGCAAGTAAAAGATTAAAATAGTAAGATTGATGTCAAAAGCATTGCACCCTTCTTTAGAACTTAGAAAAAAACGAAAGATGTTATAAATTTGATCTCAAAAAGCCGCTCCAAAAAGGAAACAGAATCATTGCATTAGTAAGCCTTATATAGTGACATTTTCCAGTATGTGGACAATGATGGCTCAGCAAACACTGAAGTTTGATTGAAGGGTTCGAAGCCATATCTTCGTTACTTAAAACTTCCTTTTAACAGTCTTTAATTCATTTGTTAGACACTGAAGATTGGGGTGCTTACCCTTGAAACCAATCTTCCTGTTTTAATTTTTTATTTGCGCCTATTGACAATGTACTCGTTTTACGAGGACACTAAGTGTTGTGGACATTGCTTTACTACTAAATCCATGAGTGAATGTCTTATGATTAAAAGCTCTAAATAGTTTCAGCGCAATTTTTAAATATTCCTCAAATCAAAAAACGTATACATTGCAGTAATCGTAGCGATGCTGTACTATACGTTTTAATAAATTAGAAATGACGCTTTTTGTAAATAATAGTTTTATTCATTTAAGTTTATGCAAATCAATATTTTTGCAAAATTTCAAGTTGGACAATAAAAATTCCAATATCAGAAGGCACAATTATTAGCTTAAAATAGAGAAGATAGTTTTAAGGGCATTTGGCAGTAATTAATAAAGTAAAAAAAAAATAACATTTTTTTTCTTTTGTAGACACTGACGAAGAGGACTGATTATCTTTAAAACCGACCAGCCTATTTAGTTATAATAATGAATAGTTAGGTTACATAGTTTGATAGATACACTTATAATGTTTTCTTTTGGGATTAAATTTACAGAATTTAAAATATTACAAAAGTCAAAGAAAAAAGTCTTTGTAAGTTTTGCTCCTATGTAATAAGTTTACTTCATTTATTAGATACAATTTGTTCAGAAATTCTCAGTTACCTTGAATGTCAATGCCAATAATAAATATCATGACAAACATCATTAATAGCTGAATGCAAAAAAATGTGCCTATACGACTTTGCTTCTGCTGATCAACTGGTTGAAAAATCCAACAAGTGATCTTATCGATTATATCGATCATAAATACTAAGAATCACAAGACGAACTTTTTGTTTTAGAAGTTGGCATGGAACCTAACTGTAGAAAATAAAATTTTTAAAATTGTTTTTTAAAAAGTTTTAAAGAATAGATTTCCAGAGCAAGGTTTTTCACATGAATGCTGAACTGAGACAAGATTTTTTATTGTGCATTCGAATATTACTGATGATTGAAAATCATTTTATGTTAATTCGTGATTGTTCTCAGTAATGCAAGTATGTGTAAAGCAAAAATAACTGCTTATTTATAAACACTATTCACTAAGAGAAATAAAAAAATATTATTGAAAAATAAATATTCTTATAAAAAGTGTTTGCTAAAAATTTACATTTTATATTTAACACTCCTCAAAAATCGTCGCATCAAAAACATGTGCGAATAAATACTATATAACCAAGTTAGTTTTCTCTGTAATGGTTTCGAAAAAGGAGATTTTTAAAAACGTGGCTGGATAATAAGAAAATACTGGGACTACCTCTTTGTTTTAATGTATCGCTCAACCGAGCGCTTACATTTAAATAAATTGGCATAACAGGATAATAAGAGAAACAATAAGCCAAAATAACATGGGTTTTTTTCAACATGATAAGCATCGCCCCTTGTTACCCAGCTTTTACTGTTCAAGTAAGTCTTATTAGCGTCCCATGATATTTACGCCCTCCACACACACAACACGAGTGGGTGGGGACACACAAAACGTGTTTAATTTCTAAACGGGAAGAGTTATAGTTTTAAAATTGGGGTTTAGGTAAATTGCCATGCTCTACGCGGCAAGAAATCACTTACAGAACCATCTGCCGATAATTTCGAAATAAGCATTCATATCTCGAAAGCAAGGCAAGATGCAGGTGAAAAGTGAGAGTTATTCAATATCATTAATTTATTTTTTAAAATATCTTGCATATAAAACTGATGCAAATGGAAAGCACAGTATGAACCTTTCCGTGATCTCCGTGAATAAAATTGCAACTGCCGGATATGAAGCTCGTCCATCCGTACTGTTAAAAATGCTTTCGTAAAAAAATACATATGTTTTAGTTACAAGAGTGTACTTCGTGTTGCACATTGTAGAGCATGGTAAGTACGGTTTGCTTTCGAACTCCATATATGGCAACAACGAACGGTTCCATTTGGGAAAGGGGTAATAGGTTACGGAGGAGCAATTCCCGATGCCTTTAGTTGTTGTTTGTTTGTTACTTCTTCGTTGAATGCTACTTTGCATTTCCCACTATTTTAAGAGCCTCAGAAGTTACCAAACGTAAGCGCGAATTCGAGGAAGGGGGTGCAATAAAATATAGCAATAACACGTTGGCACAAGCATTCCTGCTATTGATTTCGAAGATCTTGAATTATTGGTTTATGTGTTGCATACATTTGCTGTTAAATGTATTCCGGGAAATCACTAAATGAATTATGATGAACATTTTTGTAGTTTACCTCTTCCAGTATCTCTTTTCGTCTTTGAGATAAGAACGCTAACCCTGAATTTTGTCACCAGGTGAAGCAGTAAGCGGTTTCTTTTCTTTCAAAATAAATATTGTAATACAATACATAAAATATACTAATAGTACTAAATACATTCTGCATGTCAAAGTACTTACGCGCTCTCGCTGTTTTAAATGCATCATGACTATCAAGGAAATCTACAACTGGTTCTACTTTAAAACGAGCTTGTGAATCATTAGTGTTATGTTGATGGACTGCATATCTAAATGCTGTTTGCTGATCTTCCGTGCCGGGAGTAAAAATAGCACCTGTAAAATAATAATAATATTAATAATACATTTTGTTTTTCTTGCAATAAATTTGCTATGTAATAGAATTTCGCGGCTATACCTTAAATTATTAGTTTTTCTAAAACAGAATAGTTGCCGACTTTAGCATGCAAGAACACATTTTTCAATTCGTCCAGCAGTATTTTTCTCAGAAAAAGAAAGAACAAACTGTATACATTTGCATTTGTTGCGCATTATTCGTTTAGATATTTTCAACATTTTTTAGCGCTTTCTTGTTACAAGTTCTAAATAAGAAATCTATTAAGTCCCGAATATTATTGCGTAAATCTTACTTCATTTGTGTACTTAACGTTTTTTTTTTTTTTTTTTGTTAGTATTTCAAATTATTTTTGCATGCAGTTCATTCTAATTCACACGGTTATGAAATTAATTGTTTTTGGAGATGGCCTTTTTTTTTTTTTTGTTTATGAGAACAGTATAGTAAAAAAAGTTAGGTACCAGACACTCATTTTAATCATCCATTAATGTTGTAAAAACACACAGCTAAAAGTGTTTTTGAAAATAACTCACACGTAAAAACTTTTTGTGTATCTCCTGCAAATTCTCAGAAGAGAAAGCGAATGCAGTTTTTATTAATGTAGTTACAACGAATATGTCAATAAACAAATGCTCATGATATATTAAGAAACGCAACATGTTTTTTATTTCCTTTTAATTTATGTAATTATTTTTAACGTATTTCTTTTACTACAAAAAAAGGGGGGGGGGTAACTAGGTTGGAAGAAAAATCAGTGAAACAACTTTTATTTGTAAAAAATAATTTACGCTTTTTATGTGAGCTTAACTAAAAAAATATTGCTTAACGGTTTTTTTTTTCAAAGGGTAATTTTGACTGATTAGGGAAAAAAATGAGCTATTTGTCCTCAAAACGATGCTTGTTTCGCCTCAACGTCCAAAAATAATTCAGTTTTAGCTAACATTCATTTTGTAGATTCTACTGCCGAATGTTTTCCTAAACTACTATTACTATTACCCTATACTATTTTTCACTGACATTTTTTATTTTTCCCATTTTTTATTTATTTATTTTTCTCTTTGCATCAGTACTCCAACCAGGTAATATTATTAAATCTACCATTAACATTTATGTGTTTTGTGACACGTTTGACTTTTAAAATAAAAGATGAAAGAAATTTCTAAATTTAAATATACTAAAATCAACTGTCTGTTTATTGTGAAAAACAATTATGACAGTGAAGTTGCAAACAACAGTATTTATTCTCCCTCTTTTGAAAATATGAGACCTATCAGCAATAAATTTAATTTACCAGATTTGAAGTTTTTGTAACAGAGCCAAGTTCATCGATTTTAGTATAATTTAATTATGCATTCCAGAATCCCATCCCAACGTGGTTCACATAATTTATCTTTCTTATCATTCAGGTTTTGTTTAAAATATACTAGTTTCGTAATAAAAGTATTTCTTTGGTCAAAGATACTACATACCATTGCATGAGATTTTTTTATTTTTGAAGAGGAGCAGGGAATTATTTATATTTAAACGTATTTTTTGCACCTGAATTTCACTTTAAGAATATATTCACTGAAGACTCTCACTGTTTTCTGTAATGTACTTTCAAATTTTACGATTTCAATTTATTACATTTTTTTTTCCGTTTAGCTGTTTGGTAACCTCTAAAATCTCAATCGATTTATGTAACAATTTAATTATTTTTCAAGCTTTGTAATGATTTTTATTTTGTAAAAACTAGTACAAATTTGTTTTAATCTTATTCCTTTGAATATTAAATTAGGCTTATTGTATTAAACTTGATTTAGCTCAAATATTGAGATTGATTAAAGTATTACATTCCGTTTTTAATCAGGCATTATTATAACTTGAAAATTTATTTGACGCTTTAAGGAAAAGCTAAATTTACTGGATTTGGTATGTTTAAACTTATTTTACTTCATGTATGAACATATGTATTAAATTATTTTTTGGAGAAAAAATGATTTTTTATTTTTTACCTAGAAACTTTTGATATAGAAACATATTCAATTATTAAAGCGTAATTAGAAGTACAGTAAATGGCCAACTATCTGGATCTGTTGAGACAGAGGCAGATTCGGTTAAAGTAAAATCGAAATAATTGTAAAGATTTCTACAACAAATTTATACAACTTCTCTTCACACCTGTCCTGAGTTCGGGACTGGCACTTATTAAAAATTGTTACAAATTAACTACCAAACGTGTTTGACAGTTAATTTTTCAACTTTAATAGGTTGTTTTAAAAATCTTTTAAAAAGTTAGCATAAAAATTATCACATGTAAAAAAATGCAGTTCATAATTTATAAGTTACTAGCTGACCCGGCCACGCGTTGCTGTGGCTAAGGTATGGCTTAAACTATAATGTTTCAATAGAAACGAAAAACTTTATTACCGTTTAGAGATCAACTTTATATAAATATGAATTTGAGGTCAAAATATGAAAACAATCGAACAAAAATTTCCTAAGTTTGCTAGAAACAAAAAATCAACAAAAAATGTAGCATTTTAGTACTTAGAAATATTATATTCAAACTTGTAAAAATTGAGTTAATTAAAAATTTGCTAATTGCTATTGTAACATTTTATTTTTATTGTTACATTTTATTTTTTAATAATGTAGGTAGGGTAGATAATTAACCAATATTATTTGTTATTTTTTGAATTATAACCATTTTTTACTTTCAGTTAACTCAACACTAATCGGTGCACAATATTCTTTGTTAATCTGTCTCTTGTAAACAAAAATAGATTGGACGGTTTTCCCACACGAGAGCAAGCGACCTATAGTTGCCCATGGGAAAAACATGGATTTTCTAAATCTAAACCGCAAATTGACATTGTTTGTCCTTGGGACTTATTAATGGACATGGCGAAAGCTAAACGAATGGGAAACTGTAGCCTTTTGAAGGGTATTGAAGATTCTGACGGTGTCATTGGGATACGTGGCAACAGAACTACTTCATCTTTAAAGTTGCCAGTCAAAATGATTTCCTCAATACTGTTCCCCGCGATTTTTTTGATAACTAAACGCGTACCATTGCATAATCTCGGTGGATTTAAATTACGTAGAAGAACTATGGGTAAACCAATTTTTTACCGCAGATTATATGGTGGCATTCCGGGTATGTTTAAAGAATTTTAGCCAAGAATGCAGAAAAGCTGGTAGCTAAATAGATAATTTGCAATAAAAAATATATTGCGGTCCTAAATTGAGATAAAAACTATCCTATCATTTAAGTTGGACCAAACTGAAACTGCGTGTAGAATTTGGTTAAAATCGGTTCAGTAGCTGAGGAGTCCATTGGCCACAAACACAGGGACACGTAATTTTTATATATTAAGATAGGAAAGATTATGACGTGTTTGCTGCGCTCCAGAAGCTACCAGAACGTGTGCTTTATGTCGCTCAGCCATGGAGGTGTCAAAAAAGGCTTAGTAAAAAGGCTTAGTAAAAAGGTTTAGCCAAGAACACAGAAAAGCTGGTAGCTAAATACATAATTTGCAATAAAAAATACATTGCGGTCCTAAATTGAGATAAAAACTATCCTATCATTTAAGTTGGAACAAACTGAAACTGCGTGTAAAATTTGGTTAAAATCGGTTCAGTAGCTGAGCAGTCCATTGGACACAAACACAGGGACACGTAATTTTTATATATTAAGATATTACCTGTTTACTGCGCTCCAGAAGCTGTCAGAACGTGTGCTTTATGTCGCTCAGCCATGGAGGTGTCAAAAAAGGCTTAGTAAAAAGGCTTAGTAAAAAGGTTTAGCCAAGAACACAGAAAAGCTGGTAGCTAAATACATAATTTGCAATTAAAAATACATTGCGGTCCTAAATTGAGATATAAACTATCCTATCATTTAAGTTGGACCAAACTGAAACTGCGTGCAAAATTTGGTTACAATCGGTTCAGTAATTGAGGAGTCCATTGGCCACAAACACAGGGCCACTAAATTTTTATATATTAAGATTTTAGAGAAAGTTGTTGAAAAAAAAAGCATTAATCTTTCTGTATCCAGTTAATAGCAGTTTGTATTGGTCGGTGCTCTACTGTACGATCCGAACATCATTGGCGCGTAGGTTTCTAACTATTCAAATACTATGGGAAAACGTTTCTTAAACTTAGTCATAACTTGAGAGCTAAACAAATATTTTTTTAAGAGCTCCATCAATTTTTACACACAATGAGCTCTAAAGAAAGTGAACCATTTTTAAAGTGCTTAAAAATACTTTCCAACTCTGCATGTATTATTAACTGGTACAGTCAAAACAGTGCAGCGGAAAAAGTTACATAAAAGTTATTTACCGAATTGTTGTTTACCATGTCGTAACCTGCCTTTCTCCCTATATTTAGTCGCAATCTCCTTGATGAAACACGAAATGGCTTACCGTTAATTACAATTGGATTAATTGGCACTATGCTGTACAATCCAAACCTCATTAATACTTTTTTTAACTATTTTAATTATCCGGGAAAATGCTTCTTAAAGCTAGTCATAACTTGCAAGCTGAAAAATATTTTATCATTTTTTCACGCAATGAGCTCCAAAGAAAGCAAACCACTTTTAAAGCGCCTAAAAATAATTTCCAACTCTGCATCTATTAACTGGTGTAGTCGAAAAAGTGCAGCGGAAAAAGCTAATGACCCGAATTGTTGTTTACCATGTCGTAACCTGCCCCTCTCTCCCAATATTAGGTCGCAATCTCCTTGATGAAACACGAAATAGCTTAGCGTTGATTGAAATTGTATCACGCGCTTGCTCCAATGATCCCATCCCTGTCCCGCGCTGTTTCGCATCAGGAAGGTTAGATATTGCAGAAGTGCTTGCCTAGCTTGCTAGCCGAGGAATTTTGTTTCGCATTTATAGCTTTTCGAAAGCATTTCTTTCTTGGTGGGAATCCGGAGATGGATGGGATTTTCTCTTGGCTTCTTCGCAACATATTTTTGCATCTTTCTGCTACTTTCCCTCTCAAAGTATTTTTCCATCTTAGTTTTTTTTTCTCTTAAGCTGAGGTGGGGAAACTTGCTGTCGCATGTTCTTTTTTGGTCCTTCAATTTATTAAAAGGGGAGAGTATATTCTGCGACATTTTTTGTTTCGAAATACATATCGTATTCAGATTTTTTTTCCTTGAGTGACTTCAAATTCCAATAAATAAATCTTAGAGTGGAACAAAAAATACCTTCACCGTTTACACGGAAAAGTTTTCGTATTTTAACCTATCGCATTTCTCAAAGTAAAACTTTTTATCACAGAAATAATTCTTGTTTATTATTGTCATTTTTCCGAAAATTAGAATTATGTCCCACTTGTCGTGTTTTGTTGCTTAATTAATTTTTACACGTAAAATGCTCGTTCTTTATTGAATTTTAGTTTTATTTTAACTCCAACTCAGGAAAATATGGTTATTCTTATTATTTTATTTATTTATTTTCTTTTTAAAATATACGATGTGATCTGTATTTTTATAAACGGTAATTCTTCCAACATATGACCGAAATATTTTTGTACATCTTTGATACACAAATAGCTTTCCTGAAGCAAATTATAGCACTATAATAATTAGATATTTCCATCGCATATGATTTAACCCTAAAGCGCCATTGTTTGGGTTGAGCCCCCAAAAACGCGTTTTTTTTTTTAATTTATTAATAGTTTAGATCAATTTACTTCCAGTTTTCAAAGATAGTTGCTTATTTCTTACTAAAATAATGTACTCGTAGTACCGACGAAGTCTGAAACGATGCAGTTTGT
Organism: Uloborus plumipes; assembly: GCA_038373865.1. Classification (NCBI taxonomy): domain Eukaryota; kingdom Metazoa; phylum Arthropoda; class Arachnida; order Araneae; family Uloboridae; genus Uloborus; species Uloborus plumipes. The sequence goes on along the minus strand of JAXGGA010001198.1, from coordinate 144,103 downwards.
TGTGAGTTTGAATTTGGTGAATAATTTCGCTCACTAATTTATTTCCTTCAATTCGATAACACAGGAGCGCATAAAGATTTTTTTTTTAATTATCCTCCATTTTTTACTTTTTTTAATAAATTTATTTATTTTACTTTATTTAAAGATGTAGGGCACGACATCTTCTTTAAGAAAAAACGAGTTCAATGTTTAAAAGCAGATCTCCCAGCATATTTTTAGCAAAGTTTTTCAAAATAGTATATTTTCCTGTTATTAAAATAACCTTTCAGTTAGTATGATTGATTATTGATTTCAGTTTCGTAATAGATACAGTGCTTAATTGTATCTATATTTTTGTACTAAGATTGACAACATGGGTTAAAATTCCAAACTCTGGAACTTAGCCCTCCAAATCTATCATCGATCCATCCGTATAATATTGCATATGCATTTTTTCCACTATTACATAATAATAACATAGATATATTACAAAGAGCACTCAACTTTTTTTTTTCTTTAAGTGTTATCGAAAACTACTTATGGGTACAAAAAACTAATGAGATTTACTTAATATATCTTGAGCTCCGAATTTACTCCTCTGTACAGTATACAAAAAAAGTCTGCCCTAGAACAAATGAAAAACACGGTCACGGAAATGAGAAAAAAACGTACATACAAGGAAAAGTTTTAGAAGCAAAATGATTTCCAGCATTCAATGCACGTCAATAGAATAAAAGATTCCCTCGAAATGCGTAGTTGCTATCCTACTTTTAATAAAAATTGGATTTTCCACCTATGTAAATTAGTTTTTCGCACCCCGTTTACTCAGCCGAGCGTTTAATTTATCATTTTCTTCCTTCTTTGAAAGGTCTTGTACCTGAGGTCTGGTCGGATGTTCTTCCTGTGATGTGAATGCAATTTTTAAGCAGATAAATGAATGAAGTTTTTTGGTGTTTGGAAATTTTCCTAATGAATTTTTCCCGATGAATGACATTCATCTTGCTGGTTTAGCTCGTTTTTATGTCATTTCGTTATATAAAAAAAGGGGGGGGGGTGTTCGAGTAAAATGCCCGGTATGTTTCCTTTTTATAGACGTGTATGCTTGATTAATAGTTTCAAGTTTGCTTTAGATTAAATTCAGACATGTGTTAGCGATAAAAGAGGTGATAACTTTGATGTGATTAGCCAGTATAAATTCTCCGTTTCGATGCTTGAAATTGTTATGGCCTGTTATTGGGGTAATTACTCGGAAGAATTAATCATATTTTTCTGTTGTTCTAAATAATGTAAACTAAATCGTTTCTTCCTTGATCTGAATTTGGTCGTGCGCTTTTCTTGTGTTTTTTTTTTTTTTTTAAGTTGTCACATTTTTTCCCCTTGTAAACAAAAAAAAAGAAAGAAGTAACTAAGCAATAAATTCGCTTTTTAACAGTTTATTTGTAAAGAGAATGTTTTCTGACAAGAAAATTGCAATTTCTATTCGAATTTCCTTCATAATTTCACTTACTACTAACTTATTATTTTAGAATAAAAATTCTACTTAAACTAATTAAATTTAAAAAACTATTGAAAATGTTATAAATTTTGTATCTACTCCAGTGTTGCACCACCACAACCTCTCAAAAATAGTTGCAGCATCAGAGTATTTCAGTTGAGCTTTGGAATACTTTATTTTTAAGGAGCAAACTAGTTTTCAGTTTTTGTTGACTCATCATTGCTGTGGGGTAAATATCTTACTTGGTTGAAACTCCCAGATAAAGAAGAAACTGATAATAACACAAGTAGGACTGGGCGAAGAGCAACCAGATGGCGAATAGTACTGACATTTTAGTCTACATGTTTTATATTTATTCGCCAATCGGCATTTCAATTTTTAGTGGCACTACTTGAAGAAAAGGGAGAATAAACATTTTCTTTTTTTTAATTTTGTAATAAAATTTATACAAAGGTATCAACTCGTACTCTTTCTTAAAAATAAGTGTAAGAATTATAACAGACCACTTTATCAATTGTAAAAATAACCTCCAAAAGCAAATAGCAAAAATTAATTACATAATTCCCTAAAATTCAAAAATTGAAAAAATACATTAGTGTTTTGGGGAAAATATGTGTCAATCGATTCCTGTGTCTGTATATTCACCTAGATAGCATTTGAGAGAGTAGTAAATTTCCTCCCAGGAAGTTACACTTTGTTCAAAAGTCATTTTTGATATACCTTATTACCATACTTCATTTCTTCTTTTGAATAATTTTGGGTTCAATTTTTGACTTCTTAATAGTTGATGTCTGCACTTTAAGGTATATGTGCCATTATCAGACAAATGTACAATGTCAGGTATTTAGCTAAAACATGATAACCCCAGCTAGTCAACCGTTTTACGTTTTACTCTTCAATTACTACCCTGTGCACTAGGTTAAATGCAAAAAATAAATAAATAAAAAATGAAATATAAATCTAGGAAAATTTAAAAGATGAATGCGTCTTTGCCACAGTTTGTCCTAAATTGCATACTGTGTTGTTTAAGGGCTTTCTTTAAAAATAAAAGAAGCAAAATTAACAATTAACCACTTTTATTTATTAATATGTTCTAATTTTATTTTAAAGCTTACCATATATAATAAAGAAAAATCTCTTAACTTACTTGAAATTTGCCCCTGGTGATAATTAGCACCACCATAACATGGCAGTTTTATCTTTGCCTTCTTACTAAATGCTGTTTTTACATTTATCGCACTCTGAGTAGAACAGGACAACATATTCTTACAAACAGACGGGTGAACTATGGCTTCAAAAAGTAAGATTTTTTTGCTCCAAAATTTCAGAGTAATTATTACGTGTCATTATCAAGCTCATTACCATGGAAATAAAAATAGAGCAAATTAAATTTTCTGAATGATGTTTACATGGAATTTAATGAAGAATAAATGTACTCGTAATGAATTTCAATGGCTATAATTTACCCCTAAAATATGTTTAACGTTTGAATGTCAATTCCATTTATCATCACTATTCAGAAAACACAGTTATAAATCTTAGAATGTGAATTTTAACGTACTCTTTTTGAATCATAAATGTTCCTTAGCAAACATATTATTCAATTAATCATACAGATGAATTTCATACGAAATAAATAGTTTGACCTTATTTGTTCTTCCACAGAAAACACAAGAAACGTGGGATGTGAAAAATACCTGCATTATTTTCAATTTCTCAGAGCAGTTTTATTACATCCTGTTGCTTATTTGATCCAGATTGTTTAGCTGATAAAGATTCCTATGCTTCAAGTTCTCAATACCAAGTTCATAGACATTATCTAGCGTTTTGTCTCTCATTACCATTTCCCAATTTTAAGACCTAAAATAAATTAAGCTGCGCATACTGTAAGAGCGATCTATGGTGTTTTTTTTTTTTTTTTTAGTCTTTTTGTTCATAGTAGTAGACATAGACAGTTACGTTGGCGCAAAATAACTGGCGTTAAATTTGCATTTACTTTCTCAACTAAAATTGCTAATTTATCAGAAAATAGCTGATGCAAGGAACTCGAACTAAATAGTGATGAATGCACTTTGTCCAAGAGTTATTTGAAAGGTCTTTGGCCGAAGAATGATTTTTGAAGGCATTTTAGTTGCGTTTGTTTCAAATATATTTGAAATCATTTTAAAAAACATTGACGAGATAAATTCATAATTTGTCTAAAAATCCCATAAGACAAAAAATTATAAAATCAAGACAATAAGTGATTTGGATTATTTCTTTATTAATTTTAATTTTGATTAAAGAAACATTTTTAATGAAACACAGATTAATTATTTTAATCAATATTAAAAACATTTTTTTTTTTTTTTTTTTTTTTTTTTTGCGTATATGAATATTAAGGTTAAAAGTTCTAATTTCAATCTTATGTTTTTATTATTATTCCTTGATGTATGGCAATGGGAAGAAGCAGCTTTCATACTCTTTATTTGTTACAAAAATAGATGAATAAATAGCGGTAAATAGTTGAATTTTTGATATCAATTATTTATCCGTATTTGTATTTCATATTTCATTTTTCTGCAAAGACTCGACAAGAAATCAAAGATTTCCTTTATAACTTCTTGGAAATAAACCTATACTGATTTAATTTACTTTCAACGTTTCGCCTGCTGAAATATTTTCTAACGAAACAAATCAGAAAAGAAAAAATAAAATAGTTGAAAACTTTGTCAAAAATACAGTTTGAAAACTTTAAAGCAGTCATCCTTTTTAAATTTGATATTTGAAAAGAAAGAGTAAAGCTCGAAAATATTAAAATCTTGGGAACAATAAATTCAATAGTCAAGAACAGCAACCATGTGTAAGTTTATCAAAATTGGATTTTGCAAAATTTAATCCAATAAACAGTTTTGTTCTGTGTTTTAAAAACACGGCTTACAAGATTCGATTCTTTAAAACAATATTTTTTGGAAATAATGGAACATTTACAAATACGATAATCGCAACATTTTATGGCGCTTCTAAATTTGAAAATATAACTTGACGCTCCATAAAAAATATGGAATTTTACAACGCATACATAGTAAGCTTGTAAAACGATGGAAACATGAAAATATTCGTTTAATGATCTTTAATTGATGCATTATAATAAAGAGCTATAATTAGATATATGAGATTAAAAAACAATCAAATTAGAAAAAACTGGACTCCATCTTTAAGAGTAAAATACTTTAAAGTATTTTTAATATTGCAAATGAAAACGCTAGATAAGAATACACGCATTTAAACTGTACAGATCTGAAACAACTTGATGTCATTAAATCTGTGCAATGCAATAAAAAGTGAAAAACAAAATGTCGTATTGGATCAGAATGGGAGATGATACTTTTAATAACAAAGTACTGCAGCTTAAATTCACTAAAACTAGAAAGATTAGCAGACTTCAGTTGAGAAGAAACACTCTATACGTACAAGGTGTTACGTTTTGAATTGTATCACCTTTATTTTTGCAACCATTCGTACTAGATACATTACTTCCTTTGCAATAACTTTAGTCCCAGTTGAAGGTACACATATGTGTACCTTCTAAGTTTTTATTTATATCTGGTTTCAAAGCAAATATTATAACGGAAAAAAAACTATGCATTATGAAATCTAAGATTGAAGCATTTATTTTTCATCAATCAAAATTTTTTCTAGGTATTATTCAGACGTAACAAAGGTTTAAAAACTTGAAATTCAAATGGTTGAAAAAATCAGGACTGAAGAGGCTAATGTTCAAAATAAGGTTTGCCGGTTCGAGCTAAAAATGAGTTTGGAACGTATCCTCTTTTCCTTAGAATGAAAGGTTGTTGTTGAACTAAATACGTTAGCAGCCATATCCCCCCCCCCAAATATGTTATTGGCAGCCAGTGAAAAGTGGTGTCAGTCACAAAACGCTGCATTTCATTTCTAAGCGAATATTGGTCGTACTGTTTGTGTTCGATTTTTTTTCTTATGCTCCTGATTTGCTTAAATATATATTGAGGGGCCTAGGATCCGTACAAAAAGTTACATTTCGCATTTTTTAACGTTTATATGTATAGTGCGTGTGTATTTCCTGAATAAATAACTGAATTCAGCTCAATTCATCTAAATATAAAAATGAACATATAAATCATTAAAAAAATAATATATTACAGCTATTAATGTAATTTCTAAATTTTAGTAAAGTTAGAATTAGTTTTTTCAATATGCAACAGCAATATTTGTGTCCAAATTAAGTCAGTTGAATTGAAAATTAGAGTTAAAAAACTGAAGTAAAAAAAATTTTTTTTTCAACATTAAAAGCATTTTTAAGGACAGTAAGCATCATAGAAAAAAAACATGGGATTTTAATACACTTAGATGTTTAACTTCATTAGCTGCTAAACGCACCAGTTCGTGCATTCAAAATTTTTTTGACAGTTATGTTAAGTTTGCGGAAAGTCAAAAAACTTTCAATTTGAATAAAATATATCCTATTGATAATTATTTTACATTCTTTCCCTAAATTTTTTTAGAACTTTTAATATTAACCCGAATCTACAAAAAAAAAAAGAAAAGAGTTTAATAGAGAAAAAATAAAAAGGGAGCACATTTTGCTTAGTTCTTAGTAATGAAAGCACCTCATTTTGAAAATAAACAGTTTGATGGAAGATATAGTTGCTTTATTATATATTCCCGTGCTTTAAATTTATTTTCCGATTCCCTTTCGATTTATTGACTTATTACGAAGAGAATACATATTTTATGTCTTTCACGGTTTCTGGTTCATTAATAAACTGGACGAATCAAGTTAAAACGCTCAGTCATTGAGAAGAACTACTCTAGTATTGATTATTTAACACTTATATCATATTTTTCATTGCTGAAAGTTTAGAGAAAGCAAAATATGAATATAAGCCGATTTTTTGTTTTTAAAGCACATATTCTTTGAAATAAAACCGTAAAAACTTTTTGTGCAGATGTCTTAAACTATGGTTTTAAACTAGGAGGGCTCAAACATGTTGTTAAAGCTAAACTAAAAAAAATAAAAACATTATCACTTCTAAGATGATTTTTCCTGTAGTTAAGCTGTGATATAGGTTTTTTGTTAATTCACGTCATTTGTGGTCAAGACAATTTTTTTTTAATTTCAGGCTAAAAACAAATCAAAAATTAAAAATGAATGAATATGTTGTTCACACATATATTTTCATATAATTTTCAGCAATAAAAAATAGGCACTTCTATGACCATTTTCTTGAAAATTAACCGATCGTTAACGGGTAAAAGATACCGCAATTTGATCTAAATATAAAGGAACGTCGTGAATATGTTTTCCATAGGGTGAAGAAAATTATTCCTATTTTCAGATATATAATACAGTAATGCTTCAAAGTCACGTAGATAAGATCGAGATCTTAGTGTGTAATTAAAAATTTAGGTAAATTGGGCACATGATTCTCCATTAAATAATTGTCGTTAATTATAGTGTTAAAATTTGATAAAATGAAAAATGTGGGATTAAAACCAATATTTGGTATTATTTTTCAATAAATATATTTAAATTAGTATTATTTCTGCATTAAAGCAAATAAAGCAGCCAAAACATCAGTGGAAATAATTCTTTCTTGGCCATGAGATAAAATTTAAGAAACTACTCAACTCCGAGTTTGTATATTTTGGGAGCAGCGTACATCGCTGTATTACTTATTGCATAGTTTAAAATATTTTACAAAAATAAAATGAACAACATTTCCATTTACCTTTGTAGCGATGGTAATTGATGCTGATTTTATTAATGAAAGTGTATTATTTTAATTTTTTTTGATATTAAAATTGTTATTATGTTTCTATTTTATCAAGAACTAAATGTATTTACATTACTTTTCGTAACTTAATGAAATTTGAGTTCATGTGACTTGTATGTACCACAAATTTATAGTAAATTGAAAATCTTTGAGTTCCAAATATTTGAAAGACAAATAGTATGTTAAAAATCAGTTTTCCGATTTCTACAATTACTGTGTGTTACAAACATTATTACATATAATAAAATGCATTAGGCCTTTTCTTTATGCTTAAGTTTAAAATTATAGTGTTGTTCGTTTTATGATTTTTTAAAATTGCGTTGTTTTAGCTAATTGTGAATATTTTTTCTTATTTTAACAAGTTTGGGAATGTTACCTCAACTGGGGCTTTTTACTTGATCGAGGTTGGAGAATTGCCCCTCCCCCCCATAACTGTCATAGTAATTTTCCCCATATCTACATTTTTTTTGAAATAAAAAAAAATAATTCGTAGCTATTGTTCATGATAGGTTTTACACAGAATCTGGACGTTCATTAGGAAAGGCAGGAGGGGGTGTTATCTTTCAATTTTTGCCGACAGTTTTTTTTTTTTCAAAACAAGTTTCTGCTTAGGTGGAGTGTGGAATCCCGATCTATCCTATGTTGAATAGCAGTACCTCTAAGGGGCTGCTAATGCCATCTCTTGCTGCAAAAGAGATGACAGTTTCTTGCACCATTTTTATTAGATATTTCCTTTTTTATTTATTTTGGCCCCTCCATTGCCTTGCGGCTTGATACTTTATTCATCCACAAATATATAAATTAGAAATCAACCGTATCATATTTCAAACCATTGTGGCTGTAAAATACTCGAGAAGTTTACTGATTTTGCATTCCAACAGGGACGGCATTTCTAATTTTTCCAGGGGGGGGGGGGCAAAGGGTGCTTACACAATGTAAAATTTACCAAAAAGTGGCAAAAACCACGCCCACTTATATGCCAATACATTCATTTCCCAAAGTCAGTGGGGGGGGGGGGGGGGGGCAATTGACACCCCCTGCCCACCCTAAATGACGGGCCTGCATTCCAATCTTGTGCACTATCTTAAATTAATTATTGAGTCATTAGGCTGAAGGGTAAATTCGAGCTTATTAAAAATTAAGTAATTTTAAGAACTCTTTGTTTCTTAGAGTGTGTAGAGTATGTGGTAGAGCTTCTTGTTAGTACACGCAAAACTTCTTGTTGTAGGGCAAGGATCAAATGCACTGACCAGTAGTTGACCTCAGGTATTACCTAAAACATTAATAATTAGAACGTTTCCATTTTATAATAATAATTCTTATTTTTGACACGTTTTAAAACATTGCAATATCAATATCAAATTTTAAAAATCCCTTTTAGTATCGCAAAAATTGATCTGCAGAAGTCACTATTCTGTGACTGAAATAAAAGCTTGCAATAAATTAGCATTCTTAATAGGTTGGCAGATAATTTGCGCTGCAAATGCAGTGAAATATTCTACTACTCCTTTTTGCTTCGCTATCTTACTTTGCCCCTCATTCCTCTAATAAGAATATCCGAAAACTATTCGATTAGAAATATACCTTAATGTATATTATTTCCCACCAATGTTTTATTTAAAATATCTTTTATTCATTATTTAAGCTCCAATTTTACTCTAAGTGGCAAATTAACCATTTTTCAAACACTGAAGTGTTTAATGAAATATTTAAAATTTGCCTTGTACTTTTTCAAAAACCACTTTAAATTAATCTTTCAAAAGTGAGGAAGTGTCTCAAGTTCCAGTTCATCGTCCCCTAAAATTCTTTAAAATCATCAATAATCGTCAATTTATTTTAAAACGGCCTTACCATATTTCAATTCATCCTACTTTAAGCACACTAAATTGTGATGTATATACAGCTAAATGAGAGAGGTAATTTTCTAAAGTCATACATCACCATGTGTCATTAATCTTTCTTAGTTATTTTTGTGGGGCGGTTGATAATGTTACGCTTATCTATAGCTATATTTCCGAAAAATATTAACTAAAGAAGTGCAGAATGATTTTTTGCTGTTCTCTCCTTAAAATGCAGAAAGATTTATTGCAAAATAATAGCTGCAATTACGAAACAAACTCTGATAGCTGATTACGCCTCGGCAAATAAATGTACATTTGAAGCTTTTGCGTGCGTAACAAGAACTTAACATCAAAGGAAATTGGTAAGACTTTACATGAGCTAATTAAAAGTTTTCATTAAAAAAGGAAAGAGTATATGTTTTATTTATATTTTTTTCATTGCAGTATTTTGCGTAAAATTAATAAAAATCTCTTTCAAAAGAGATTTTTTTTAATTTAAAGTTTATGTTAATAAACTTTTAATTCTGATTAATATTCTGTAAACTGTAAGTAGCAGTTCCTTTTGTCAGAAGTATGGAGTATTAGGAAGAACCACACAATGCTTTTTTACTTATTTTTTCTAAACTTTGAAAGAGTTATTTTAAAATAACAGCTACTCTTATGATGCCTACGATTTGGGAAATAAGCTGTGATAACAAATGAAGAGTACACGAAAAAAAGGTGAAATGAGGGTGTGTGTGTGTTTTTCGAGTAGAGTTCATCATAACAACACTTAACCCTACACTGCATAGCGTTGCCCATTGGATACATGGACTATTTTTCCTTATGACCAACCAAATATAGTCATAAGGCAACTCAAGCATACAAAGTATTTGTTATCTTTAAAGCAAATATAACCATCTACCCTCAAAATTAAATTTTTAAAATTATTCTCCCATGTTTTCTTATTACATTAAGGCTACAGTGGACAAATAAAATTGATTTTTTTCAATTATTGATTTATGTGTCTAAAACTTAGTGTGCTTGTATTATTGTATATTTACGACATCTAAAAGCATAAAAAACACAAATTAGTGCAAAAACAATGAATACTTTTTTTTCAAATTTCAAATTTAAGTATTTTTTTAACAAAATTTCAAAATGTTCCAGGCGTCGCAATTTTTTTTCAAACTTTGAATTTCCACTTAATTTTCAATCATTAGGCATGATGGCACAAAACAATGCATTAAAAACAATGTTTTATGAAATAGTTTATAAAAGATGGCTGAAAATAAAAATTTTCAGTTGAAAAAAATCATATAAATTTTCATTTTCAGCCATCTTTTATAAATTACCACATAAAACATTGCATTTGATGCATTGTTTTATGCAATCATGCCTAATGATTGAAAATTAAGTGGAAATTCAAAGTTTGAAAAAAAATTGCGACGCCTGGAACATTTTGAAATTTTGTTAAAAAAATACTTAAATTTGAAATTTGAAAAAAAAGTATTCATTGTTTTTGCACTAATTTGTGTTTTTTATGCTTTTAGATGTTGTAAATATGCAATAATACAAGCACACAAAGTTTTTGACATATAAATCAATAATTGAAAAAATCCAATTTTATTTGTCCACTGTAGCCTTAAAAAACATATGTATTTTTTTAATGTAGAACAAAAAAATCATGCAGTGTAGGGTTAATGTTCTTAGAGTAGAAGTTTTGCTTAAATAAGAAAAAGATATATCATAGACAGAAAATTACCCGAAGTTTACTGTACAATAAAGATAGGCTGCACTCTTGAACTGTTAAACGTGATTTTGGAAAAAAATGTAGGGGGAGTTAAGGCAAATTGAAGTAGTTAAGATAACTTGCCATTTTCAAAATGAACGAGTTAGAATTTCTTTTCAAAATCACAATATATAAATAAAGAACAACATATTTTAATACAAAACCTGCATTGAAACACTATTTTTCATTTTTAATAAAAATTTTAGTTTTACTATTAAAAGCATTTTTGATCAAGTAATAGTGTAAATAAGATAATGAATAATTTAATGAAGTAATTAACGAATGTATATGGGGAAATAAATGAATGAATAAAACAATAAATAAATGCGAAAGAAATTGAGAGAATAAAAAAGTGAATTAATAGATGAGACAACATAAATGAAATAATTAATAATGAACACGTAAGTAGTTTAACAAATGAAAGAATAAGTAAGCGAAATGAACTACACATATCAAATACCCCATTCACTTGTCTCGCACTTGACAAATCATATTAAACATTTAAATGTTTAAAACCAAAACATGTCAAGAACTAAATAAGTTCTACACCATATATCACTCAATATTTATGGTAAATGCAATTACGACAACTTTATTATTTCACAATGACATTGTTTCTTAAATAAATAAAAATACATTCAAATCTTGGATATCAAATTTTAAAAATGCTTTGAATAATTATAATCCTTGATCTTTAGAGCAATTTATTTTTTGACAACAGGTACTGAGCATATGCATAGCATAAGCTAAGTATTGCATGTTTCTGCCTTAGCCCTTGCTTAGGAGCGGTTACTTTCTACTAACTAAGCATATGTTTAGAAACATAGTAGAATTTTGCTGCATGGATGTTCCTGCAAACTAAAAATATAGTACCATTTCACTATTCCCCGCTGTTTCCCTGTACTCACATTCAGTGAAAAATAATACATTAGAAACATTTCGTATATAACAAAAAATTAATGTCAAAGAAGTTAGTAAGACTTTGCTTAAACTTATTGAAAGTTACCATCAATTTAGAAAATACATTTTGCAATGATTTTTGTTTTGTTTAATTCTTGGAGGTGTTTTGTGTAAAATTACTTAAGATTATTTGTAAAAATAACTTTCTTTTAAAGAGAAAAAGCTTTAAAAATTGGTATTTATGTAACTATAAATTACTTCCTTGTAAACTTTTGGACCACTGAACAATTTACAGAATCATTTTCCGCTACCTTCTCTTTAATTCTGAAATATTTAGTGTAAAATAATAGCGACAATTCAAGAAACAAATTGCAATAGCAAGTTCTGTCTCAGTAAATGAATGTACAATCGAAGCTTTGCTAGAGTAGCAAAAACTTTACGTCAAAGGAAGTTGATAAAACCTTACGTGAGCTATTGGCAAGCCATCATTAACTGATAAGAATATTTTCTTTTTAATTTATCGCGGTATTTGTACAACATCCTTTAAGATCTTTCGCCAAAGCAAGTCCCTCTTAATGGAAAGTTTCCTTTGAAGTAGTAATTTTAAATCTACAAACTTACGCTTCGTCTTGGAAGAACTAAGTAGTAGTGATAAATATACTCTACGTTTCTTTTTTTATATGTTTGCACTATATGAAATGGATGATAAAAGTATGCTTGCTTCCAGGTTTGTTTTTAGAGTGGTTTTCACTACATAACAGCCCCTTTTACAATTTATATAGTTTATGTTTCTCTAATAAAACAAAGACATAAAAGTCCTACAGTTTTGAAATAATGAAGTCAAGTTGTTACTGTTGCAGTAAAATACTTTTTTTTTTAAACAAAATCCTAAATTACTTTCTACGCTTGTATCAAAAGTCTAGTGCTGAAACAATTTTCTGTATGAATTAATATTATTTTTTGAAATAGAAGTTTTACAACTTAAAAAGAGCAAAATACATTTAATAGGTACCATTTATACAAAATTTAGTTAAAAATCTTCAAAATGATTTATTCCTTATCTCTTTTGTCGGTAAAAATATTTCAGCAAATAAACTAGTCTACATATTATTTAGTCTCTGTGTGTTTAGCATATTTAGAGATTTTTCCCTCTTTGGATAACAAAGTGGTGAACTTATGCATGAAGTAAGAATTGAATCCAGATAATACACGTTTCAATGCAATTTCTCAAGTGAAATATTTATCGCATGATTTTGTTGAATATTTTAACTAAAATTATATATTAATGTTATCTTCATAATAAAAGAGTTACATCTAGGCGTTTTTAGTGTTATAAAAATACTCTTTGTTATTTTTAAAGCATACGAACAACAATACACAATTCTGTATTAAGGTATATAACAAATGCTGATAGAAAGCAAAACATTTCTTATGCTCCTTTTAGGTTTTTACAACCTAAATTGTACATTAAAATTATTTACAAAAAGAAGAAGTACAGCTGGATTTTTCCCCTTTTCTGTTTTTTGTAAGTTGTGAAAATACTCCTTGATTTTTTTTTAAGGTTTGAAAATACACCTTGGTACTTTTATAGAAATGGGGCTCATTTTTTAATGAGTGAAATGAAACATACATTCTGAACATTAGTAGAGCGATTAAGTTTTAAAAAATACAAAGTATCAAAAGATTAAATGGAAGATGGCAGGAGGAAAGAGATATGTATACTATCTGGAGTTTTAACATGGAGAATACTTGATTTTTTACATTTTAAATTAATCTCAACTTATCGAAAAGTAATGAAAAAAAAATCCTTAATTTTCCTATTTTCTCTTAAGCGTTTTTTTTTTTCTTACTTAAATGCAAAAAAGTGAAAATCAACTTGTAATTTTTTGAGACGCATATCAGATTTTCAATATTTTCAATACATGAAAAACGCTTGTGAAGTTGTTATTTATTTCTAACAATTGCAAGAAAAATCATTACTACGAAAACTAATTGATTTTCATTGTTTACCCATTCTTTTTTTGCATGTTCTTTTTCAAGATTTATGCCAATTCTTCTTACGACTTTTTAAAATACAATTTATCGAATTCAAAGTCTCATTACTGACATTTAGGCATAACTATTTAATCAGCTCGTCGAAAACTGCTACCCAAATACATGACGGTAAAATTATGATAATAAAATGCCCAACGTAATAAAATCTGAAAACCGAAGAGTCCTTAGCAGAATTTATTCTTGAAGTAAGAAAATTTATAACCAACATGGCGGCATCTTCTTTCAAACCTAACAAAATGAATGAATTCAATTCGCGCACTAATGAGGCCAGATGGGGTTACGCTAAACAAAGAAGTTTTCATATGTGAATATTTTATAAGGCTGAGTAAAAAGATAAATTTTGAAATACGAGAGCCCATGTCAACAAAAGAATTTTGAAATAAATTTAAAAAGGGCGAGCTCAAAAGCTTCAGATCTTTTCAGATAATATTTGAAATGAAAAATTTAGATGGCTCGTTGGATATGCTAGAAATTAAAAGTGTTTCTCCGCTTTCAAAGATATGTGGGTTCTAGGAGAAATTTTGGTAAAAACTTCGTTTGTAAGTAGTATAATGAGTGTTTTATACTTATTGTAAGGCAAGAATGAATTACTTGTATTGTTTTTGTTTACTGTCTGATCCTCTTAGGTAAAACTTTCCGCGCATTTACGCATGCGTCAGGTCTTCTCTGATCTTTTCGAAATAGGGGTGTTAGGTAAGATAACAATAAGGGGACGAATATTAAAAAGCATTTTGAGCCGTATCAAACAACGTGGAAGGGTGTTAATTTCAAATACATAGTTTAATTGAATATTTGAAAAGGATATAACAAATGCAAGTTTTAAATTGAAAATTTCTTTAAGTTATCACCCAGAATCCATCTACCCTTTTTTAAGTGGAACTGTTCGCAAGTGCTCGGCACTGTTTTCAAGGACGGAGAGTACTTTTTTTTCAAAAAAATGAATTTTTTTACTTTAAGAAAATGGGAGAATGACAATATTTAAGAAAAAAAAAATGGGGAGGAGAGAATATTTTTCTTTTGAAAAAAAAAGCTTTAATTTCTTTGTCATGCATACATATCTAGACATAGCTATAAAGGGGACGAAAATGATAAGCATAGGATTAAGCAGATTTTGGTTATCCTCACGATTACAAATTTCAATGCTGGACTTCCGTTTGTTCATCGTACATATCAAATTACAGATTCATTATTTTACGTATTACAGTACAATTGATGATTTTAACCAAGTATTTTCTTATATAGAACCGGGCTCGAGCTTATTTTTTTAAACATTACGTGGTAGAGTTATTAAATATGTTTGTCTAATTAGTAGTTTAATGCCATTTTTCAAAGCCAGTTTAAGTTTTTTAGTATAGTTTTTTATATAGACTGATTCATAAGAGTATTTTCGTATCGCAATCATTAATGCTAAAACTGAATCACAACCATCCTTAATCCAAATTAAGAAACTTATATAAAATCATTGCACGTAGCACCAGCAGTGCTTAACCGTTTCAAATACGTCTTCAAATGGTTGCCCCAACGTTAATAACAATTTTCAGACATTAATGAAATGAAATGTGCTACCTAGGTTATATATTTGTAAATGTAAATATATTATAAAACTACGTACTCTGAATAACTATGTATTTCTAGGCGGATAAGAAGTTCAGAGTGGAACATGAGGTGCAGCTCTCTTTAGGTGGTTTTTATGTTGTTAAAGGGATAAAATAGTTTTACATTTTTAGCGAACAAAGCTGCACAGTGCAAACTTATTGGGATAAATGTAAAAATGGATAGAGAGAAATCAAATGTACTACAATGTGTAGAAAAAGCTAATTTCTGAATTTCATTCCACTTTACGGCTAAAACACGAGCAAAAAAAAAATGTAAAGGAATGTAAATATTTTTGAATATGTATAAAATGTATGATAAAAAAAAGAGCATTTGAATGTAGAAAAAAAACTTTTAAGTTTTTGCATATTACCTAAAAATGAAAACACTGTTTTACTATTTTAACCTTTTCTCAAACTTTGAAGTTAATTTAAATTCAAAATTCATATTCATCTATTTAACTATTTTTCCCATATTAGGGATGACAAAACACAAATTTGTGTTTGCTATTAAAATTCGCGTAGCTTAAATAACTACCCTAGCAGCATCATCTCATCGGCTGATGATCGGCCATTCATCGAAACCCGATGAAATTCTCATTGGCCGATCATCCAATATGTCTCATCGGCCAAGCAGAATCCGAGCAGCAAAATCCGATGAGATTTGGAGCAATTTACGAGCAGAACAGTCCCGTGCCGAGGAATTACATCGGGAAACTTGATCGGAAGGATATCGTTTTCCGATGGAATATAGCTCATCTTATTTTCATCGGGAAAGTTGATCGGAAGGATATCGCTTTCCGATGAAAAGTAGCTCATCGAAAACCGTGCTCGGATACTGATCGGAACGATGTCATCGTGCGTTACAGGATCAGTTTACGAGGAGTTTGTTGATCGACCGAGCAAAATCCGATGAGTTGATGCTACTTGGGTATTTTTCAGCCCATCATATTAAATGCTACAAACTAGCCCTATTAAATGTCCCAAAATTTTTTCGGCGTAGGAAAATGAAGCTTTTTAAACTTAGACCAAATAAAGTATTAAAATTAAAATGTCAAATACGTGAATGCTAGAATAAAGTTTCACTATAAACGTTATTACTAATGAAAATAATAAATGAGACGGTTAAATCAAAGTTTTAAAACTGATTTACATATGTCAATCAGAAAATGGTAAATTTATACTGTGGAATGTTTATGTAAATCCTTCCTCAAAATTGAACCCAATCTTCTACTTAAACTTCAAAGGCGGGGTAATCAATTCCAAAATGTGATTCAAATCAAATGATTCACAATGTATTGTAAAACGCAAGGAAGGTGGAAAATTTGTAAACGTTTATTCAAATGATTTGCAAATTTACTTACAGCAAATGACAAGCGAAACTGTTTAGAATTATGTAGTTATTTCAATGCATAACTTCAATATTTTGCGCAAGTAATGTAATACTGCACAATTAAAGTTTACAAATACCTTTGTGCTGTTGATGTAGATGCCCTGCTTATTTGTACCTCCTTAAGGTTGTATTTTTCTCTACTGCACAATTAGTTATGCGTAAAGTTTAGAATCTCGATAAGGTAGATGCGTTGTAATATAAATAAATATAATATATATTTTCAATGATCAATAAAAGTAACTAGTTCTATGTAATAACAATTTTCTGTCAAAAACACTCTTAGTAAAAAAAAACTAAGGCTTATTTATTGCAAAACTACTGTCCTGTTTGGGACTAAAAACCACCAGTACCAAACTCAGTATAGTTGTTAATTTCAGTATTTTTCATCAGTCTCGGATTTTGGGGAATTAAAGAAAACAACCATCAAATAGTTTGTATACTAATATTAATCAGTACAAATAAAGGGATTATTGACGTTCTAGTAAACTTACATTAATAGTGTTTTTCATTAGAAATCTTCAGCACAAAAAATATGTAAAAGATCAAAGTACAAAAGAAGTTAAAAAACTACTTTTTAAAAAAATATTCAAAACTCTTTTTAAAATATATGTTTTGATGTATTTTCTTCAGTATGAAACTAACATGACTGAGATAAAACAAAACAGTTATGGAGGGAGGGAGAGTACGATAATTACGTTTGTGTAAAAATGCGTTAATGACCATAACAAAGTCGGGAGAAGTAATATTTATCAAAACAAAAGAAGAAAATAAATAGAAAAGAAAAGAAAAGTAATAGAAACATTTAAAGTAATTACAAGCACGTACAAAGTTATGATAATAATATTATGCACTACTATGCGAAAAGTAGTTTAGCGCGGGATAATAAATACTTATATTTTTAAACATAAATTATATTTCAATGACACAGCTGTATGGAACACAAATATTGGATAGAAAATCATGCAAAGGAAGATAATTGTCAAACACATTGAAGGTAAATATATTTCACCACAAGCTAATGGAAAACATGTTTCTTTCTAGTAACGAAGATTGCTCATTAATGATGGATGATGCTTTCAGAAGGATACTTTCACAATTATGCACCTTACCTCTTAATGCGTTTTAATGAAAGTTAAACATTTAAATTGAATCTTATTACACATTTTGAAATTTAGCGAAGCTGCTTTAGTCATATTTATTTTAAGCGTGAGTTAATCATAAGTGTAATGATTTTTGAAAAAAAAAATCATTTATAATTGTTTTAAGAAATGCTGATTAATACATGTGTTTAAAATAAAAAATATATCACGTATACAAAAAAATATTGATATATTGCAAAAAGAAAAAAACAATTGTATACTATTTTCTGTTCATTAGATCAGTTTAGCTCTGCAAATGAGTATAAATGCTCACTCAGTTTTTTTTTAATTTTCTTTAAATCCTTATTTTAAAGAGACTATGAATGTATGTCCTTTTTTTTGCACAGTGTTTAATAACGTATGAAAAGTGTTATGTTAATAAAAATATGTTTTTCTTTAATAAGTTATTAAAAAATGAAATGAATTTATATTATATTTAAACTGAAGCTATAAATATTTTTTTCTTTCAATGAATACTAACCGTTTTCTAACATGTTCCTTCATATTTCGCATTATAAACCATCAATATAATCTTTGGTTCTCTTATTATTACATAGTCTGGCAATCTTTAATTATAAAGCTTTATCAAAATTCGAAAACCTTAATTAATCGTTAATATTACCACATTTATAAAGTTTTTTTTTATTTGATATTAAAACTACTCATTTGATAATGGAAGAGAAAACATTTCTTTCAAATGCATTTTTGGAATAATAGTATATGGACTATCTATCACAAAGTTATGTCAAAAGGTAATACCCAACTGTTTTGAAAATTATACTTTTTTTGACTATCAGTGCTAGTATGAGTCCAAGCCTATATTTTATAAAGAGCGTTTTATTAATTCAAGATCAAATGCATATTAAATATTAACATTAAGTGGGGGAAATTATACATAAGTTATTTAAGTTAATTTTTGATTGTAATTGATAGTTAATCTTATTTTCAAGTTTTTTTTAATGGCGATTGACACTAACAGCGTTTGCGTTAATTACAAGACAAAATAAAATACTCTTTTTTCCTTGGTTACGTTTTCATTTTAAGTGCATATTTTCATAAAAAATATATTTCCTCAAATTGATTATTAGTTTGATCATAGTCATCTTCGCACGGCAAGTTTCACAAAAATATAACACATAAATTTCAGTTTCTTGCAATACCATTTACATCATTTGATCCTTTTAAAGGAAAAAACATATTATGTTTACCTTTTTTCTGTTTGATACACTATACGTTGATAATATATTTATGATAATATTTTAAAACAATCAAAGCGTAAAACAACTTATTTATGGAAATATAGGAAGTCTACAAAATTAATTGATGAAAGTTATTCTTATAGTATTTGAGTAAAAAATTCAAACTCCAACATTAACATGGTGCCTTCTTATTCTTTCTAGTTGTTTTTTGAAAAAATGAAATGAAAGAAATTGAACTTTAAATAACATTTTGGCAAATTTTATCTTGACTTAGAAATTCACATCATCAGCTCTAAGAAAACAATTGTGCAAGAGCCAAATTTTGTGTACTTTGAAGACAAAACTTTATCAAGTTGTTTAATCCTAAGGTTTTCAGGTTTCGTAAACTTGCTTCGTAATCAAGTTAAACGTGAATGATAATGTGCGAAACACATCGACGGTAATTTGAATATTGTGAAATCGCATTAAATTCTAGATAGTATACATTAGCGTGTAATGATCCAATTAAGCACCCTTTCAAGAGTAAGATATTTTCAATGATCATAGAACATTTTCTGGACTTTTAGGAGATGAGAAAGCACGCTTCAACAACTTTTAATTAGAAATTTTAATAGTATTAATTTTAATTTTGAAATCAACAAGGCAGGTCTCGTGAAGTTTAATGGCTTTTTAGAGAAAATTTATTTGTATCTGATGGAAAATGTCATGGAAATGTTCATTGCTTTAGGCTTTTAAATGATCTGCATAAAATTTGAAAATCATAAATAAAAAGGATGTACTATCCTCCAAAAAATGAACTTGTTTTTACAGTATAATACTGGATGTTGAGGTTCCAGTTTAAAACTATTAATTGCACAGTAATAAAACTAAAATTAGCAGTAATATATGCATTACTGCTAATTTTATACTTTATTACTGTGTATTTTAGTTTTAAACCGAACCTCTACTACCAGTACCACACTGTAAAAACAGATGTTTATGTTTGGCCGTTTATAGCCTTATTCTTATTTAAAGGTAATACTGGAGTTAATTTTTTTATATTTTCTTCTGATCTAAATGCAGCACAAGACCATTCTCTACTCTTCTGTATAGTATTAAAATGACTTTTATGTAACTGAACTTAACATATATTATATTTTAATTCAAATACCAGTTTTAAAAGTTAAATGCTTAGTATATGAGAGATGAAATTTAGTATTTACAAGCAGTAGTTAATTGTAATAAGCGATATTAGATTAAAAACAGTTAAAAGTAAATTTACTCTTTAAACACAGCAGTTTATGTTTTGCCGTGTATTGCCTTCTTTTCATTTGGAGATAATACTAGTCCAGTCTGAGTTAATTTTTCATATTTTCTTCTGATCTAAATGCAGCGCAAGACCATTGTCCACTCTTCTGTATAGTATTAAAATGACTTTTATGTAAACTTAACAGATGTTATATTTTAATTCGACAAGCAGTTTTAGAAGTTAAATGCTTAATATATGGGTGATGAAATTTAATATTTACAAGGAGTAATTAATTATAATAAGCTATATTAGATTAAAAACAGTTAAAAGTAAATTTAATGAAGTTCTTTTTTTAATATCTTACTTTAAAATAACATGCATATGTTAAAGTGATCAATTTTTGCGTTTGTGTAATAAATTATTTCTTTAATAATATCTGCAGTTTCTTTATATATGTAGATTCTTACCATAGAAATCCACGCCAAAATATTTTTTTATGATATCGTTATATCTTATGATATTAAAATATTATTTTTAAAACAATGTCTGGTTTCTTGCAATTGAAATCCTTGTCAGAATGTTTCATGATGTTATTTTAATTTATCTTTTTTTAATAGTATGCATGTATGTATTTTCCTACTGTTGAAATCCAAAACAAACTGTTTGCTCTATACGCAAGTTCTATAATGTTAGGCGTTATTTTACATTACATTATTTTATATTTCATTAAATAATCAAAATATGGAAGGTCATCATTTTGTACGCCAATTAGAGATTCACCAAAGGTAGTCGTACTTAGTTTCAAGTATAGGAGGATTACTGTTGCTACTGTATAGCTTCGAAATACTTTTTGTTAAAAAAAATATTTTTACCAAATTGTTTATTGTCCACTGGGAATGAATGCCTAAGAAAAAATAATTGACATTACACATGTTTTGAATACTAGCTTATTATCCGGTTTGCTTATTATTACAACATAACTATAAAAAATTATTTGAAAGAATTCTATCATTCTATTGCATAATTGCTTTTGCATAATTCCTCTAATAGGAGAACCAAAAATTAAGGTCTTCTTTCATCATTTACGTTTTACGTTAAACACGTTTTATCTTTTACGTAAAACAGTAAAATATATTTTTTTCAAAAGCTTTTCTTTCATTTTTAGATGGAAAAAAAACTCAAAACTTTATAATTGTAAGAAATATACTAAGTACTTCTAATTTATTGCCATTTATCAATTTAGTTTTTAAAAACTTTCTTTCAAAGACGCGAGAAAAAAATCTAAACGTAAAATTATGGAATTTTTTCCTAAATCCATAGCAAGTATGATTTTTATATATGAAAAAGATTTTTTGCCCTCTTGAAAGCTTACAACTTTAGCAACTTAGTTGATAATAGTTTAATATATTCAGGGAAATTACAATATTGAAATGATCAGCTAGAACATTTGAAGCACATTTTAAAGAAATACACATTTTGTGCAAATGAAGAGAAAATAGTAATTTTAATGCAAAAAATGAAATATTTGCTTACCTATAGGTATCTTTTCAGGCACTGGTCTCACCAGTGCCAGAATACAAGTAAAACATAACAACTTCCAAGTCAAAAACATGCCCTTCATTTTAAGTAATCGTTCTCACATTTCATGAAAACAATTAGTGTACACATGTGAGACAGAGAAAAAAAAATCCCTTCTCTCATTATTCCTCGTCAGATGAGGACGAGCACTCCCATGTTTGCGAAGATTCATCAGCAAGTGTGCGGCTCCAGGAATCTTGTGTTTCGGAAACTCTGCTCCCCGTCTTCAGTGAACCACGCCGCGCTTTCTCCGAAACTGAACTGTGGCGGACCATCCGCGAACAGGTTTCGGATTGCGCATCCTCCGTTCAGCTTCCGCCGAGAAGTCAACGGGCTTTTCGAATGAAAGCATCTTTTGCCGTCTTCGCGCCAATAATTTGAGTGCCATACAGGGGGGCTCTACGCAGGTTGGCATTACGTCGGATGTAGAGGAATGGGCTTTTTGCATCAGAAGTGCTTTAAAAGTCCTAAACTAAAATTTGATTGTACATCTTGGAAAATTTAATGAAATTAATTGAAATGTTCATTGGCTTTAGGCTTTTAAATGGTCTAGTAGGCTTTTGAAAACAATCAACAAAATTGATATACTACCCTCCAAAAAATAAACTTGTTCGTACAATATAATACTGTAAGTTGAGGTTTCAGTTTAAAACTGCAAACATTGTGCAGTAATAAACTAAAATTAGGTGTAATATACGCATTACTGCTAATTTTACACTTCATTAAAGTGTATTTTACAGTTTTAAACTGGAACCTCTACTGCTAGTATTACACTGTAATAACAGCAGTTTATGTTTTTACGTTATGGCCTTCTTTTGAATGAAAGCATCTTTTGCCGTCTTCGCTCTAATAATTGAAGTGCCATGCAGGGGGGTTTGTACGCAGGTTGGCATTACGTCGGAGGAAGAGGGTTTTTTTTTTTTTTTTTGCGTCAAAAGTGCTTTAAAAGTCTTGAATTCAAATTTGATTTTATATCTTGGAAAATTTAAAAATAAATGCTCCAAAATTATCATGCTTGATGGATGCGATTGGTTACGGTTATAAAAAAATCTTTAAATGATTTGCTTTGTTAAAAAATTATTTTAAACTAATGAAATATGTTTTGAACAATATACTAAATATAATAATTGAAGTACCATGCAGGGTTTTTTTCGCAAGTTGGCATACGTCGAAGGAAGAGGAATGGGTTTTTTTGCATGAAAAGTGCTTTAAAAGACCTAAACTCAAATTTGATTTTATATCTTGGAAAATTTAAAAATAAATACTCCACAATTATCATGCTTGATGTATGCGATTGGTTACGGTTATAAAACATTTTTTTTAACCTTTTTGCTTTATTAAAAATTATTTTACACTAACGAAATGTGTTTTGAACAATATACGAACTATAATAATTAAAGTACCATGCAGGGAGTTTGTATGCAGGTTGGCATTACGCCGGAGGATTATAAATGAGATTTTTGCATCAAAAGTGCTGAAAAGTCCTGAGCTCAAATTTAATTTTTATGTGTTGAAAAATTTAAAAGTAAATAATCCAAAATTATCATGCT
Source organism: Uloborus plumipes (assembly GCA_038373865.1). Taxonomy (NCBI): domain Eukaryota; kingdom Metazoa; phylum Arthropoda; class Arachnida; order Araneae; family Uloboridae; genus Uloborus; species Uloborus plumipes. The sequence continues at coordinate 120,588 of JAXGGA010001198.1, read as the reverse complement.
TGATGTATACGATTGATACGGTTACAAAGAAATCTTTAGATAATGTGTTTCGTTCAAAAATTATTTTAAACTAATGAAATCTGTTTCAAACTTTGTACTTTACTTAGTGTTAGTTCAATGCCAGTAAAAGTTATATTTTTGAGGATGTTAAATAAATGAACATTACAGATGATAACTTACTGAATGTTGTTATTTCTTGTGATGTAAGTGAGATTTACATTCATAACATAAAATGCGATTTACGAGATAAATATTTTCTTTTTTTTTTTCAAGTTTGAGATTTTAACAATAAAGTGCTTAGTTTCTGTGTTCTGATTTTCAGTTCCTATACAGATTTTTTCTGTCAAACGTTCAAATATTTTTCTTAATTAATGCTGCATTATTAGTTTCACAAGACGAAAATATACAGTAAAAACAAAAAATACATTTTGTGACAGTGTTAGCTCAACCTTTAGCTCCCCAATTATGTATCGTTTGCACTGCAAAAAGTGAAACATTGATTTTACAGTATAATACTGGTAGCCGAGTTTCCAATTTAAAACTGTAAAATTCACAGTAATTAACTGACAATTTTACAGTTTCTTACTGTAAAGTTAGCAGTTTTACTGTTTATTGCCGCAAAATTTGGCGGTATTATACTGTAAAAACAACAGTTTAATACTGGCAGCAGAGGTTAATGTTATTCTTCATTAGTATCCATGACAAACTGTGGTCAATCATAAATGCCTCTAATATCTAATCTCTATACTTTGTTCAAAGTTGAAATAAATCAATTAAACCTGAATTAGGATTTTGTGCAATGTATTTCGTCTTTATCTTTACAAATGACATCTTTATCTAATAAGGTATTGCTTACATAATTACAAAAATGTTAAAGCAAGTTTACAAAACTCACATAATATGAAACATTATTACACTTCCTCTAAGGATCTACAAAAGACGCCATTTCCAAAGGAACTTGCTTCAAATTAATTAGCTGCTTTTCGTAAAGATAATTTAAAACCTGAACTAATGTAACATCAAAACTTCCTCCATACCAAATGCGTTAACTTAAACGTGTCTTTACGTTATATATTTTCAGATTATTTGTTATTTAAACGAAGTGCTCAGCTTGCGAAAAGTAGTTTACTCAGTTCGGCTAAATAATTTTATTAAGGTAGATTGTATACAGACATCCTTTAATTTGTGAAGGAATATCTTTCAAAATAGTCATTAAAGCCATTGATTTTTACGAAATATTGAATCGTGCTTTGGAGTTAAAATGCATTTATTTATGATCAATGAAATTCCTTTCAAATTAATGATCCACAGTTCCACTAAAGTTGAAACATCACAGCGCCAAAGCTGTTTATTCAGTAGCAATAAATTTATCCCGCATCTTTGAGAGTAGTCGCTCCCTAAAAAAATTAATTTGCTTGATGAAATGTTCTATGACATACATTCATTTGCATATTCCGCTCTTTCTGTTACACTTGACGGTAAATTAATGTTTTTGAAAACAAAACTATACAATAATGTTAATAAGTATGTATCGTTGTTACCCATGCTGAAGTGATTTATTCAGATCAGAATTTTGTGTGTCTCTTTATCATGTTAGGAAGCCTGTTGTCGGTACCATATTACCTGAAAAGCCCCCAAAATGCTAAATTAGCTGAATATTTCAACGCACCACACACACAGTGTCTGATGTTAAGCATTCAGCTTTCTTGTTTTATGAAAAAAAAGCAAAGCAATATAACCACCTGCTTAATAGATGTTCGAGAAAAATTTAATTATTCGCATACAGAATCTTACACGATATATTAATACGATGTAAAGTTTCATAAATTGATGTAATAAATTGGCGTGTTAGCAAAGTTTTGTTTTCTATAATCGTACCCTGTTTTAAATATGAAAACTGAAAATATTATATTTGATGGTTTTGGCTGGTTGTGCTCATCAATATATCTTATGTTTTTTTTTTTTTTCAATAACAAATGTCCAATAAATACCAATAAATACTTTAAATTTGCATCAAATAGATTTACCTATCTATATGTGTATTAAAGTTCATAATCAAATTTTATTTTTCTTTCCTATTATTAAGCATCCACCTTACAGAAACCTCTTGAAAGTATAGTCATTCATTGTAACCTTGGGACGTATTGGTTAACTCTGCACCACTTCTTGTTTTACAGTGTATTTGTGTTCTAAAATGCTAAGTTTCAATGCTTATGTTAATGTAATACGAAGTTTGATAGCCGGTAGTAATTCTATCGGCTATTAATTTTTCATTTTGCAAAATAAGTTGAGATCACAGTGTGAAACTAATTGTAAAACATTATATTTTTTGAAGTTGCTTCTTGGAAGTTATGTTTTTGAGATGCTGATTTGAAGTTTTTGTAATCCTTCGTCATCTTATGCAAAATCTTAATAGAAGTCTTATGATGCTATGAAATGAAAATAGAGATTTTATAAACATTTAGCTATTTAATTTTTCTGGTTCAAACTTGTAACACTTTTACTAAAATAATGTACTATCATCACACGAAACCGCTTCTTTCTTATGCTATAAAAGAATTAATTTCAAAATATTTTTTTTTTCTGTGACTTGTCTAAAAGCTTTGTATATCCTCATATTATTTTAATCAGCCCAAAACAGTATCAACTTACTTTTGATCCAAATCATGTCGTCGGAATTTCGACAAGCGAAACTAGTTTTCTTTGCAAGTGATTCAAGATTTTTACATCAGTTAGTGGTCAACTTTTAGTTCTTGTAATGAGTTCATTAAAAAAAAGTTAGTTCTGGAAAGGTTTTTTTTTGTTTTGAATCTTAAAATTTGAATCAGGAGTAAAGTAGTAAGTTTTTATTTTACATCTTTACTCCTACATCGACGAAATATTCCATTGAACATGTTCCTTATATGATGGCATTTGTAAAAATATTTTGCACAAACGTAATCTCACTGCTTGTTCTTTGATATTGAATTTAACTGAAAAGTAAAAGTACTTATGTGTATCATAATAAAATGCTAAATTTTGATTAGACAGTGATTTAAAAAATTTAGCACTTTGTAACTTTTTACCGCTTTAACATTTGTAACTTTTGCAAAATAAAAAAAAAAACTTCCCAAGAATAATCACTGATACTTGAATTCAAAACTATTTTCACATTAGGTATTCGCTGTGATCAAAACAAGTTTTTATCTCTTTTATATCAGCAACAATTGTTTGTTGCAATGATTCATGTCCGCGAATCGAAAAAGCGGCTTCTTGCAACGTCAATATATACAAGGAGACATGAAGTTACTTGAAATATATTTTTTAAATGTATTCCTCTTTTGAAGCATAACTACCTCAATACCGTACAATGTTCAAATACATCTCAACACTTTGTTAAATCTGATTATTATCTAATGTATTCTTTATTGCTCTCTCTAAAATCTCATTATGAAGCTTTTAAGGCAGTGCCGATTTTTTTTTTTTTTTTTTTTTTTTTTTTGAGATTTAAAATAGTGTTGCACCAAGGTTCTAAGCCATTTCCAATATCTTGTACGTAATTCTTAGTGTGAATTTCTGATAGCACTTTACTGAAACTTTTTACGCATTTTATTCTTAACTAGAATTTCTTTTTTATTCACAATGTTCGATACAAAAAAATTTGTAATTAGGCTCTTAAAAAGTGGATGAACATTGTAAAGTACATTATGAAAAGTGTGGTTAATTGTTTTTAAAGTTTTTACTAATAATAGGTTAATGAATAAACACCCACGTGCTACAAAGTAAGAATAGGAAAATCAACATTAAAACATATAAATTAGAAAAAAACAGCAAAAAAATAAAAATTGATGAATAGATATCTGCTGCAAATTGAAAATAACAGAAATAGCGCTGAAACGCAAATTTGCAAAGAATTGCCATTGGTTGCAGTTTTGCACAATTTTACAATATTTTTACATTATTCAACGTTATTTTTGATACATATTGACTTCTCTATCCAAAAATACTTCAAAGCTCTATTATATTGGGACTAATCTAATAATACTTAATCTATTATTTATCTTACAATTATTTACTCTGCAATATCTTTTACTTAATATAACATTGTCCCAATTTGCATCTCAAACGCATTTTATATAACTTACTTAAAAACTTTAATGTAAAGTCATACATATTTTAAATCACAATTCTTTAAATAAATTCAAACTAGTTTATTTCATTTGCATAAGAATTCACACTTAGAAGAAAGAGAACAAAGCGCAACATCATTACATTAGCTTCAACACGAAGACGAACAAAAAGTTTTCTATTAAAAAGTGTTGTGCTCCTCCGATGGAAAATCAATCAAATAAACAACTTAAGCAATCTAAATGTAAATTTTTCATAAAATTAATATTTAGAAGAAGTTTATTACAGCATAAAGAAAGAAAACTATTTATCTTTCAATTCCGTGATGATAAATATCTTTTTCCGAAATGGAAATTTGTGGCATAGAAATACTCGCAGATAAATAACGTACTTTTCATAAATGCTGAGGTTCCGTGAGATAGTGTAGTTATTGTTTTCGCCATCGCTTCTCTATGGTAATATTTTATCAGTATTTTCTGTCGCCAGTACATAAATTGATTTTGGATACATTTATTTATTTAAATACAGAAGGGTTCGAGTATATTGAAATCCCACTTCATTTTTTCTTTCTTTTTTTAAGTCATATAGGATAAGTTCCAGAAAATAGATAAAAAAGAGTATTAAAACACTTGAGATGATTTCTGAAACTAAACAACTGATAAAGATTGTGTGTGTGTTTTTTTTACTTAAAAAGCAGTCCCTTACAACCACAAAACAAGAGTTTCTTTTGTGCTATTTAACATTGCGTTGGTATAGTTTTTACTTGTTCACACAGATAAACATTTTAGATGCCATTGCAGTTCTAGCTCCTTGCTCCAATTCGGTTGCTGTTATGAGAGTTATATTAAGAACTAATGCTGATTAAGCGCCTTTATGCATTTAGTAAGAATGCATTCTTCAAGGAAAAATAACCAAGTGTAAGCAAATAGTTTTGCATTAAAAAACGAGCTGGGAGAAATATTTCGACGGTTTAATTATTAATGTTTCCCAATGTTTATACGCATTGATATTACGTGTATTTCATGCAAAACAGAAAAACCAGAAACCAACTCTTATTATTTAATTAATTTTATAACCAGAAAAACAGTCATTTAGGAATAAATTTGCTGGTTATAGATATCAAGATTTTACTGCGATAAAGTGCATGCACTTTTTCGCTCTTTTATTTATTTATTCACTTATTTATTCAGAATTTGGAAAATGCTATTATCGAGAAAAAGTATTTGTTATTATTAGGTTGCATGTTTTATTTTTTACTCTCTTCTATATCAAAGAAGAAAGTATTGGATTTGTGAAAATTTTGGAATGTCGAATTTTGACGGATTTGCACGTTTTGAGATGCGCTGAGTCCATTTCGATCTTTTTTGGAAAATGTCTGTCTGTATGTCTGTGTGTGTGTGTGTGTGTGAGTCTGTATGTGTGTGACCAGTTTTTGTGGCCGCGCTAGAGCAAAAAACTACTGCATGAAATCGAACAAAAATTTTTGCACATATGTACCACCATGGAAATTGGTGCACCTGACTTTTTTAGCGAATTCCTTCAAGGGGGTGGAGCAATTGCACGTTTTCTGCGCGTGGGTGATTACTATATCTCAGGAAGTAACCGGCGGAATCAAACGAAAATTGATCCATAGATAGACCCTATTGAGTACAGGTGCTGATTCAATGTGTGTTAATATCTCAAAGGGGGGGAGCAATCGAGCGTTCTTCTTACTTAATATAACTGCTACATCTCGAGAAGTAATGAACTAAATCAAACAAAAACTGGTACTCAAGTAGACGTTAAAGAGTACAAGAGCTGATTCAATGATTGTGTCAATTGCTTAAAGGAAGGTCGTGCACTCAAAAGTGCTTATTTTGTCATTGCACGTGCTATATCTCGAGAAATATTGCTACGATTTGCATGAAATTTGGAATAACACTAACCCAATATGGAAGCAAGCATCGATTAAATTTTGGCGCCAATCGCCCCAGGGGGAGGGTGGAGTGATTTTTGTGCTTAGTCAACAATGCAAAAAAAATAAATTCATTAAAAAATCGCTTTCACGCTATTTAATTATCAAAACATCTGAAAACTTTCAATGATTTGAAATTTTCAACTGTTGCCAATTTCTTTTTACTAACAAATAAAATGTTTGTAATTAATTTAAACAAGGCTTTTGCAATTATTTCCAATTTTGCTCATTGATTCTGCATTTGCAGGGGTATTACGATAATTGGGAAATTGGAGCTGTCTCCAACTATTCGGGAGAGTATTTTATTTTGTAACCGGAATTCATAAGATACACTGGCGGAAAAAAAAATCCCAACACCAAGAAAGACTTGTGATAGAGAAGCGAAATTTAGTAGGCGTGTTTATACAACTGAAAGATGACATCGATTGAAATTTCGTGTTCCGCGCATAAGTGTGGCGCAGCTGGCGTCACTCAGAACATGCAAATAAGGCTTGTTTTAAAAGCGTGTTGTGAAGCTTGTGTGTATTATTTTTCCGTGAAATTGGACGAATTGCGTTCATGTTAGCCAGGAATACCTTTTAAGAAGACGAAGAAGCCATTATCAACAGCTCACCGAGTTTAAACGAGGTCGTACAATTTGGCTACGAGAAGGTGGATTTTCATTTCGCGATATTGCAGAAAGACTTGGGTGGGAATGTTTCCACCATGCATGATTATTGGAAGCTATGGGCAAGGGATGGTACTACCTCAAGAAGATCGAGTTCCGAGCTGCCACGTGGCACGAGTGAGAAGGAAGATCGCCGAATCTTGCGTACGGCTGTGGCGCATCGTACTGCATCTGCGACTGACATTCGAGCTGCAGTTGGTACCGTCGTGACCCAAGGAACGGTAAGAAACTGTTTACTTCAAGGACAGCTCCGAGCCAGGCAGCCTGTAGCCGGTATTCCATTGACTGCAAACCATTACCTTTTCCGACGGCAGTGGTGCCACGACAGAGCTCACTGGAAGTCAGAGTGGTGATCTGTTGTAATTTTTGATGAAAACAGATTCTGAATTAGTGCCAGTGGTGGCTGTATATTGGTCAGAAGGAGGCCAGGGGACCGCCTGCATCCAAGCGGTCTACGGCCTAGACACACAGGACTCACACCTGGAGTTATGGTCTCTGGAGCAATTTCCTACGACAGCAGGGGCATTCTTGTGGTTATCCCAAACTCACTGACTGAAAATTTGTCGTCAGTCTGTTAATTTAACCAGTAGTACAGCCCTTCATGAGTAGCATTCAAGGAGGCGTTTTCCAACCGGATAACGCTCGCCCTCACATCGCTGCTGTAACGCAATGTGCTCTACAGAGTGCTGACATGTTACCATGACCTGCAAAATCACCAGGTCTGTCTCCAATTGATAACGTAAGGGATATCATGGGATGGCACCTCGAGCATCATCCACAGTCAGCAATGACGGTCCTAGTATCGACACAGCAAGTGCAACAAGCATGGAACTCCATACCACAAAGTGACATTCGGCACCTGTATGACAACATACAGGTGCGTGCATAATGCATGCACGCTTGCAGGCTTGCCTTCAAAATTCTGGAGGTTACACCCTCTATTAAATTAACATAATTTCACATTTGCACAGCATTTTCTTGAGCTTAAATTAGCCAGTGATCTTGTACATTTAATCAATTAAACATGTTAACTAGACAATTGCATTACCCAAATTTCATTACTCTACGGCAATTTTTTCTTGGTGTTGGGATTTTTTTTCCGCCAGTGTAGATATAGAAGAAAGTTTCGTGACGGCTACGACAGCTAGGTTTTTTTTTTTTTTTTCATTTCTGAACTACCAAATGAAAATTAAACTTAGACATTTATTTTTCTCAGTAAACGCGTTAATCCTTTCAGGACCACTGGGGCATTATGGAATAATGCAGAACTTTGTGAGGTTAATCTACCATTCTTCCAGTCATCTGCTTTTACAAACAAGTTCTTAGAGAAATTATTTAACACCTCATACATTAACGCATATAAGAATATTAATCCTTTTCTACGTTTATTTAGTCAATAAATAAGTAAATGAAAATGTAGTAATTTGTAATATATACTCAGAATTCATGAAGTTGGAGCTAATGCGTCGTACAGAAAGTAATTTTTAATCATTAATATACTGTAATATGCCAGAATGCCCAATTAATGACTTTATAGCATTCCTTCTTATACTAGCTGTGTTTCACATTCTATCTCCAAAATAAAATTTGTATCACGCGATAAATGTTCAACAATCAGGCCTAAATGAAATAAAAATAGCTCACAATTTCTACGTGCAGAAAACAGCAATTTTGTCACGCAAAAATTAAATTTAAAACTCTTAGGATTTTTTTTTTCGAACTCCTAAAATTCCGTCACTGCTATATGAAAAGTAATCATTATGTTCTACGAGCTTTTTGGTGGACTCCACCCCCACCCCTCGCTCCCCTGTGTAAATTCTTGAGCATCAAAGGAACTCTGCTAAATTCCACAAATATCAAACGTAAACTGAATGTGTATAAGGAACATGCACTTGAACACAAAATTAGGCCTATTCATATACCAATGGGTTTATTTTTATTTTCATGGGTATTTTTTTTAAGCAATTTCACACATAACTAGGAAATGCTAAGGCAAGATTTTTGGAAATACTTCGAAAACAAATTCTGAATCAGATAAAATAATTGGATTGTTTAGCATCCTAAAATATCATAGAACGTTTAAAAGAGCTTTTTACTAAAAGTATTAATAATGCCAATCACACCTCTGTTTATAGACTTTATTTGTTCTAACACTGAAAAAAAATAGGTAAAAGGTTCTTACGGAGAGCAGCGCGTTTCTACGAAAGTTTACTAATGAAGCTGTCAAATGAGGAATCATGTCAGAAATGTTAGATAAATGGACTTTTTTGTCGAGTTTAAATTGAATGATTCACTCTGCATCAAATATCAAATTAATTAGTTACTAAAGATGTGCCCTCGAATATAGCGGTGGGGAAGCTCCTTAAAATTTAAAGCTAAAAGGACACTTTAGTAGCTGAAAACAAAATTCAACAATTCCTAGCTTATATTTCAACAGTGAAAGCCTCCCAGTCTCACTATTGTACAATGAGGGTCTTTTATTTCGTTAAAATTTTACAAAATTACAAATTTTCATGAAATCTTGGTTTCTTGGCATGTTTCTGTATTTCGAAAAAACTTATTAATAAATGAATCCATGTACTTTATTTTTTTCCAAACGTTTAGTTTTCCCCATTATTTGTATATGAAAGTGGATCATCCAAATTTATTTTTAACTTATGTTTGTTATTCTTGTATTATAGTATAGTATAATTTTCTACACACTGATGTTCTTGTTACTCTAAAACACATGCTGATGATCTTCGTTGAAATTCTAAATGATAATACTTTAATATTTTTGCTCTAAAGTGATACCAAATATATAACTACTAAAAATCAAAAACAAAACCAACTGGCAGACTAATAAAATTTATTAGTTCTATAATGATTTCAAACTATTTTTCCTTGCTATTAGATGTTATTCCCCATCTGCTTCCCCAAATCTTACACTAGAAAAATTTCTGGAAAAAAAAACTATCCCCATTCGGGCTTCTTCAATGATTTTTTTTTCAGCAGTCCCACTCATAATAGCAAAAACACAACATTGAGAGACATAAATGGGCAAGAATATTGCACATGCGTGTTATAGTCACAAGAAACGCATTCTTCAATGCACAAAATGTAAGCATATGGATGCAAAGACATCCGGGTGTCTTTGCATCCATAAGCTTACATATTTTTCATAGAAAAAGGCGTTTCATGTTCCACTGAAACACATGTCTGCAGTATTTCTGCACGTTTGTACTTTTCAACATTGTATTTTTGCTGATTTTTTTAAACAAGGAAGTATTTATTTATTTCAGTCCCCTTATTTTAATAGTTTTACTGTATTTGTTAGTATAAAGCTGAAGAAAAATATCTGAAGTCAAGCACAGTTAAGTTTTAATTAATTTTATTCAACGTTTAAAACCACAAAAAATTTCAACCTTTAATTTTTATGCGTTTAAACAGTGACTAACTTTAATTTACTTTTCCGCCAAAAAATATGTATTTATCTCTTACTATACAGTATTTAAAATGAAGAAATATTAAATATTAAGCCCGTCTGTATTTTTTATTAGCCTTGTATAAGTTGTCCTGCCATTAAGAGTAACTTTGATGGAAGTCAGAAAAGTGGCGCAAAATTAATTATCTTAAAAACTGTAGTGAAAAATATTTCATACTCCTCCTCATGTATTTCAGAAAATCCCGAGATTTCTATGATTTTTACTATAATTTACATTCAAAAAATAGCTTACAAACAGTAACTATACATGTAACTAAATGTGTATAATATTGACACCTTCTGGATCTAAAATTTAAAAAAAATAGAAACTCTACATTATAATACATCCGGGGGAGTAAAGTAGTTTTTTTTTTTTTTTTTTTGGACAAGTATACTAAACGATATGAAGTAGCGCAAAGTTAACCGACACGGGTTAAAGTTACCCTGTATTAGTATAGGAAAATACTCTTGACAGTTTTAATTTTGCTTCGTACCTTTTCACAAAATAATTTGACAGTTTTGGCATTCATTACTCACTTGGCGTAGTTTTATTGTTGAATTTTCAAATATCATTATTCATTATTCTTAAGAAGAATAATTACAATTAATCAGTGCATAACTATGTGTTGATTAATTACATGCTGTGAAGCAGAAGTTCAATTTCAAGCACATTTTCTTGGTAGTTTTCCAAATGAAAGGCTTATTCTTTAAGCATGAATCATTTTAATTACAAAAATTCGAAACCTTTAATTTGTTTTCACAAGCGCTTCCCTTGAGGTTTTAGTAAACAACATCAAATACCTCTTAATCTATGCAAGCATTTTTTATAGTATTGGAGCGAAGCCAAAAGCATTGAGACCGCTCTCTAAACATTATTACGAACTTGTCGCAATGCAGTCGGTTAGCATACATCATGAAATAAAAAATAAAATAACATGCTTTTAATGAATCTTTGTATTCCGCAAAAGATATCTACCATTTGTTATATTAGTCCATAAAGCTTCAACAGCGTTTAGCAATAGTTAAAATAAATATCATTAACAAAAATGCTTTCGTTAATCTTGTTAATAAATAAATACTAAAAATGTGTCTTCCTTTTGTGTTCCTTACTAATTGCAGGCAAGGAACTAACTTTTCTCAAAGAAAAATCGTGGAAATTAATCACTCAACTGTGCCCAAAACGCGCATTAAATTAGCGTTTTGGCATACTTGATAAAATGTTGTCTTAGTCTTAGTCTAATTATTCAATACCCTAATTTGATATTCCTATTTAAGTTTTTATGCGTAAAATACAGCGCTGCAACAATTGTTTATTCGTTTTCGACTACACTGTGCAAAATGAATGTTGTTTTTACAGTTTGATACAGCTAATTTTGTAGTAATAAACAGTGAAAATTGCTAGTTTCACAATAATAAACTGTAAAATTGCTAACTTTACCGTACTAAACTGTAAAATTGGCAGTTTTACAGTAAAAAACTGTTAATTTAGCAATTCTACAGTTTTTTACAGTGAATTTTACAGTTTTAAACTGGAAACTGCTTTCAGTATTATACTGTTATTTCTACAGGATAATACAGCTAAATTTAACGGTAATAAACTGTAATATTGCTTACTTTGCAGTAAGAAACTAAAATTACTGGCTTTCCAGTTTTTTACTGAGCATTTTACAGTTTGAAATTGGAACTACTGTCAGAATTATACTGTAAAAACCAACAGTTCATTTTTTGCAGTGTAGCTATGTATCCAAAAGTAGTGTACGTACAACGATGATAATTATAATAAAAAATAACCATAAAATTAGGATTTCAAATTGTGTTAACTAAATGGTTGAACGAGTGCATTATTTTCAAAAGTTCGATAAAACAAGAAGCGGGCTTTTTTTCTTTTTTTAGTGTGTGTGTTACGTTCTGGAAGCGTCAGACGTCGCTCTGGAATTGTAGTAGAAATACAGAAACAGGGTCAATAATAAACCCACAAAGCACTGCAATATTAGATGAACATCACATCAATTGTAACACAATAAAAAATCGCTTTTCTAGTTTTGCAGCCTTTTAAGAAATACTGCTTTCGTATTAGTACCTGCTTAACACACTTCCAATTCTTGATTAGTTTGTGGTTATTTTCATGTATTCCTCATTGTTGTACTTGAAATACTTTTGGTTATATTGCTTTCAAAAACGAATAAATCATTTGTAGCAACCATATACGCGATGAACTGAAACGATCTGGTCTAGGTAACGTTCAGGAAATCAAAAATTCTAGAGAATACTTTAAAATATCTGTCAGGAGACCCTTGAAAACTCAACTTTGTGTACACGCTCACCAAAGAACTACTGCGTTTTTAATACCGTTGTTATAAATAATAAATTTGTTTAATAAATGTCACATGAAACCAAGACTATGCTGTTGTTTTTTTGTGTCTAACTATAAACTGAGATATATCAGTCTTTTTTTTTATTATAATAAAGATTGATATGTTTTTGTTGTTTCTCTAGCAGCATAATCTCAACGGTCGACGATCGGCCATTCATCAAACTCGATGAAATTCTCATCGACCGATGATCGGATTCGATGAGTTCTCATCGGGAATTACTCCAATATGTCTCATCGGCTAAACAGAATCCGATAAGTTTTGCTCGAAATGCGATGAGATTTGGAGCAATTTACGAGCAGTGCAGTCCCGTACCAATGAATTTAGGATTAATGTGACAATGAATTTAGGATGAATTTTGGATACTCGGCTTATTTCATCGGGAAAGTTGATCGGAAGGATACCGCTTTCCGATGAAAAGTAGCTCATCGAAATCCGTGCTCGGATACTGATCAGAACGATGTCATCGTGTGTTACGGGATTAGTTTACGAGGAGTTCGATGAACGGCCGAGCAAAATCCGATGAGTACATGCTACTTGGGTAATTACATCACTCGGGTACTCGAGCATGAAAATAGACATCTACCTGATTTGAGGTGGAAAAAGTACGGCTTTCGTTTTTAGGAGCACTATGAAGTCGGATTTAGCTCAACATACATGCTATAAGCCCAGTTTGTATAGTAGGCAGCCATTCACAACGCGCACGAATTTACGCATAGAAAGTAAAAGGATAGGGTAGAGAGAAAGAACTTCCATGCGCGAGTCGAGATTTCTTCATCTCGGTCAAGCTTCTCTATCAGCTGACCAAAGTGGCCCACAAAAACTGATATGTAAATATAACAAAACATACAATAAGCAAATTTGAATTTATATTGTGTTATTCATAATGCAGCTAACTTTGTGTTTTTCTCATTCGTTTTACACACAAGTGTATAACTAAACTAGTGACTATGAAGTGATATTTTCACTTATAAAAATAAATGAATAAATACATAATATAAAATGGGGGGAATTAAATAGATTAAAAGAAAACAATTTCGGTGAAACAAGATTCTGGCTAAAAAGTTTTAAGTAACTGAGGTTGAAGTTCTGATAAGGCTTATTTTTTTTAAGGAATAGAATAGAAACCTATATGCGTATATTTATTTTTCCTTCTAATTTCTTGTTTTAAAATATAAGAGAAAAGGGCATAGAATTCTACATTTAGAATCTTGAGCTTTAAAAATAAAATAGTTTTGAATTTCTTTTCTCAAAAGCAGAAACGACAAGAACATTGCAAAAGAATTTTTATTATCTTCATCAAATTGAAAAAAAAATGCTGAAAAGAAGAAGGAAATCATATTTGTAATTTCGCTCACGTCAACGTGTAAAAAAGTTGAAAACATTTGATGACTAGAGTCCAATATTTGGGTCCGGAGAAAAACCAATGAAGGAAATGTTGTTACACGGAATATACAATTTTTCATTCGTTCTATATTTGAAGCAGTCCGAATTCCTTATGTTCCAAAAATATACAAAATGTCTTAGATTTCTGCTGCGTAGAGCTCTGATCTGCTCGAAATGTGAAATTTATTTCATTGAATTATTCTTAAAAACATAAAATACACATTCAGACAAAATTGTGCAAAAGTTTCATATTGCTTATTTACTAAGACTCAACGCATATATTGCAACAAAAAGTGAACTAAGAAAACAACAAACTTTTAAAGCGTAAGATTAAACTAAAATGCCAGCTACTATGGATTTTTCAGATGAATAGTGGGGTTTAAGGGTATATATTATAAATCTTATTACCATTGTACCACATTATCTTTCGCTAATTTATTTACGTTTTTGATGTAAAGAGTAAACTGAAGCTAAATGATGCAAAAATATGGAGAACTACTAAAGTTTATTGCAAAAACAAATGTATATAGTCAAGCCAGCTTAACGAAACCCATATTTTATGGAACTTGTTTTAATAAATGTAATTGGATATTCACATTTATTAAAACAAGTCAACTTAATGAGATGGATATTCTTCTACTCGGGTCCAAAATGACAAATTAGAGCAGTTCAGGAACATTAAACACTTATTAAATTATATAAGATATTTTTAAGCAAATATTCCAAAACGGGCTTGACTGAAACAATAAAATGAAATCAAAGTGACTTTTATTATTCAAAGCCCTTTATATTGAGACAAACACTTAAAACTTTCATAATTATCTTTGACATCAGTAGGTGCAACGATTAAAAAGCGACAACTACGTAAAATGCAACTAGTGAAGATATTTTACATGATCTTGGCAGCTGGTTTCAAGCGGAAGAGCAGAGCTTGTGTCGATAAAAGAAACTTCTTCTTGCCCACTCATAATCCAGGCCTTCAATTTACCTCGGACAAAGCTAGCTTTTAAAGAGGAAATTCATCGGGAAGCATGGGATCGGTGATTAGTGAGCAAAACATATGTGGTAAAATGTGCGAATATATTGTACACTTTTCGTATATACGTTTTTCATTAGCGGTGATACTTAGTACAACTTCCAGTGCGTTGATCCACTCGTACTTTATCATTTTTCTCGCGCACCCCAGCACAGCGTCCCAACTTTCAGCTCTAAGCCTTGGGTTTCACTGTGCAAAAACGGCATGGCTGAGAGTGAAGGTTGTTGAAGTTAAACGACCATGTCCACTCACAGCCTGTTTCCTATAACACTCGCCAATAAAGCAAAAGAACAGATCATTTTACTCGTAACTATCGGTCACCAATACCATATCCAGAAAATAGGCTAAAAAGAAAAATAAATCTTTCTATACCTGCGCTTGCTCGTTCAAATCCGAAAGTAAAAGCAATTCACTAAACGCGTATAATTGGACATCTTTCAAACGACGAAAGAAGTTTTTTTTTTTTTTTTTCTTTAAGCTTAACACTTTTTGGGCTTGTAAATTTGCAGTTGCAAACCCTTTTGTGCTTAACTTCAGAGCAGTCCCTAGTAGGTTCGCGGAAATCTTGAAAAGTGCTCGAAATTTATCATACCTGCCATCAAAATTCGTTAACAGAAATTCAGTATTTTACTCTTAGTGACTACCTTAAAATTGATTTACAGTTCAAAAAATGCTATAGCAAAAAGTATGCAATGCTCCGTATTCACAGGAAAACTCCACAGAACATCAGAAGCCAAAGTGACAACGCGAACGTACCAAGGCTCAATTGCTTTACCTGGGCTTATATTCAGCTCAAAATGACTTTGATTTTGAATTACGCAAATATTCATCTTTGTTCCATTCGTTATATTTGGAGGCAGTCAGAAGCAAAACGGATATTATTTGAAAGGGATTGTAATTGGATATTTTTAAGTTTGAACTAAAACATTCGAAAAGTTTTTCTACGCCTTGCCTTATCTACCAGGACTACGATTAACAGTTCTGGCCCCAAAATAGTTAAGTGTTTCTTCTGCACTTTCACCAGTTATCTCCATTTTTTATCATTTTTTCACAAACCATCTCTCTTCTTATTTCTTTCTTTTCTTATCTTATACAGAAACACCAATAAAAATTGAAAATATCCCTATTCAAACAATAAAAAAAGATTAAAACATCGAATTGTTTGGAGCAAAACAAAAATATTATTTTTGTTTCATTCAATGAAACAAAGAAAAATATGGATCGAATTTTTCACAATACCTTAAGAAAAAACTATACAGTTATAATGCGAACAAATTTCACATTGTTTAAATAAACTCTGGCTAACGTGTTACATTCACAAAGAATAAGCTCCCTTTAAGTAATAGATAATCTATTTTTTCGGTAATGAAAAGTTCTTTCTTTAACACAGAATCAATAAATGAGCTATGAAAAATTATTTTTTACATTATCTGAAAATCTATATATTGGATGAAAGAAAGTGGTGCCCAATTTTGTCTTTGATCGACAATGGCTTTTGATAATATTTTCTTTAATGTAGCAGTTTTCCTTTCCATTTATAAAGATGTTTAAAAAAAGTTTTAAAAGCTCAAACCTGTGCTATTTAAAACTATACTAATGGTAAGAATGAAGATACTAATGAAAACAAACAATGACAAATAATTCCGAAATAAGTTTAGAAA
The DNA here is from genome assembly GCA_038373865.1 of Uloborus plumipes. Lineage (NCBI taxonomy): Eukaryota > Metazoa > Arthropoda > Arachnida > Araneae > Uloboridae > Uloborus > Uloborus plumipes. The sequence goes on along the minus strand of JAXGGA010001198.1, from coordinate 103,942 downwards.
TCCGAATGATTATCCTAACATCAGTTTATATATAAAATGATCAATAAAGGCTTCTACCATTTGTACTAGCTGTCTCCAAATTTTTAATTTTTCGGCACTTGCACCACTTGTCGCCTAGGTTTTTCTTTCATCATATAAATAAAACCACAAAAAATAGAAATTATCCTCATTCAAACAATAAAACCGTAAAAAAACAGCGAATTGATAAGGAGTAAGGGCGCTTTTCCACTTACCGACACGGCAACGATAAATCGTAAGCGATTGTCGTCATCCGACATTGGAGCACTCAAAATGCATTAAAATATGCTATACGCTTTTCCATCTCCCGATTCCAGGACGATTGTGCCGTCTCCTACCGAACGCTGTCGTTTGTCGTCCCATTCGTTTTGGATGGCATCCGTCTCGCCTTTAAAATCGGGACGATATTCATCCATCTGTTTACTTTCTTCGAACTATAGCAATGGCGTTTAAATTCGACATCTCTGTGTTAATAAATATAAACTTGAATTTGCAAACGATAAACAAACGATGTAGCAATAAAACAATTTATTTGGTATTTTGTTTCATTAATTGTAGCGCAGACGATTTTTAATGCTTCAAAAAAGATTAAATTTTCATTCTGAACTTTCTTCGATAAGGAACACAGTAGTTATGGCATTCAAGTTTGACGTGAATGTTTTGTGTGAATTAATTGAGCAGAAACCGTGTCTATGGGATAAGCGAAATATTTTATTCAAAAGCAAAATTCACAGGGATAAAGCCTTGGAAGAAGTTTTTAGATTTTTAGATGAGGAATATGACGGCGAATCTTCTACAGAAAAGAAAGAGACAGGTAAGTTCAAAGAGCATTGTTCGTAACTATAAAAATATATTATACACTTTAGATTAAACTACTTGTGTTAAATAACCTTGTCCAGATTTTAACTTTTTACTATTCTTTGTAAATTTAGTAAAAATATTTAAAATCACCTAACAACAATACCTCGCCTACAATGTACCTTTCTTTAAAAATATCGTGCACCCAATACCGTTTCTTAATTTGTTTTCTTTTTCTCCGGAGGTAAAGCAAATATAGTAGTTGTAATCTGTTAAATTGAGCAGCCATAATAATATACGTGCGAACACAGTGCTGCTTCGAAATGAAATGCGGTGGAAAATGACCCGTTCGGAGAAACGATATCGTTTGAATGGAAAAGCAGTGCTATAGACGACACGACACCGTACTTATTGTTGCAGTATTACCGTCCGACTTTCGCCGTTGTCGTGTCGTCAAGTGGAAAAGCGCCCTAAAGCATAACATTAACTTACATTTCAATATCAGCTAGCCAAAACAATTCTCAGTTATAGTCTAATGAATTAAAAAAAAAAAAAAAAACTTTGCCAACTTTTTTTGTATTTTTCATTTAAGGAGGGATCAAGACAGGCAGTTGCCATCAGCTGACTTTGAGATTTTTAGAGAGACTCCAGTGTTTTTTTATATTTTTTCTACATAAAATGCATTAAGTACATACTCTTTGCTTCCCTCTCCCTGAAAAAATTTGAAATGACTTTCCGGAATTCACACAGGAGGAATTAGTTTGCTTTGATAGTTTATATTTTATTTTACAGTCACAGTACTAACTGAAACATCTTTGAATAGCGAAAACAATTAAAGGACTTAAAATAACTGTAAGGAACCAATAGGATCCCAAATTGACTTCGCTAAACTGAGATTAAAAATGAAACTTGTTGAAATATATTTACTGAAGACATTGAGTAAAAGTGTTCAACATGTTTCTAATGCATTTTTGTATGGTACGTAAAGGGTATCTCGCTTTGTAGAACATTTACATTTGTAGAAAAGATAGCTTAATACAATTTTGAGCAAAAATATATTCATGTCAAGGTCATCTAATTTTCTACAACATTACATACCTTGACTACCATACTTCAAAAAAGGTATAGTTTTCAGGTAAAAATTTTAATCATCAACGCGATAACTTATAAGGAATGACACTTAACTAAATGATTTTCATCAGTTTTGAAAGCATTAATCATCTTATCCAGGTCACAGTATATTTATTAGCAATATACAGGAAAGAAATCTTATTAAACATCTAGAGTTTTTTTTTCTTTTTTTAAACATTTATTCATTAACTAATTTTTTAAACAATGCGTGTAGAGTTTTATTTTACATCGACTAAATATTATCTTCCAAATTCTGATACATAAAGACAACAGTAATTAAATCAAAAACTCAATCGATAAACCTACACAAGTTTAAATTATTCTTTGTTGCTTTGTTGTTTTTTTTTTCTACTTCTTATTAAATTAATTTTTTTTCTTTTACATTTTTAGAATTTTGAAAGAATTATTTATCGTACTGCATTTTCTTTAATGTAATACTTCTTTGATAAATAAAATCAAGTTTAGAAGTTCTTTATCAAACAGCTTTCTTTCTCTTAAAAATTTGAAGATAATAAAAACTTAATTAATCTCTAAAAACCAGTTTTACATTTTGCGAAGTCAGTTTTCTTCTCTTCGAGAAAAGTCAGTAAATGTTTTCGAATAAATAATAAATTCCTCAGAATTCCAAAATTCTCAGTTGACTTATCTGATTTCATCAGCCATTAACATCAGCTCAGTTTCAGTTTTTACAAGCTAAATTTCCCTATCTGTAAGTAAAAATAAATTCAATTTTAGCTACTGCATACATTATTTACGGTTTACTACCCGGTTTTTAATTACTGAAATTGGTTTTCTATAAAGCATGAATTAATTACGTCATTCCGTGCCCCAGCTCATAAACGAAGAACTAACTTTTCAGGAAACCATCGGAATTTTCCTATTTTTTAAGAAGACATTTTGAGGCATCTAAGCAAATATGCCGTTTATTACGGAAGCGGAATTCTTTCTTTTTCTTCCTTTTTTTTACATTTACTCTCTTAAATAATATTTTTTATTTATAATGACCGGTGTAATGAGCGTAGTGGCAAAAGGTATTGAAGGATGTCTCTGGTGGTTGGCCCTATGCCAAAATGACTGGAAATTAAATGAATTTAGTGATTTAAGTTTACAAATTGAAGGCTTCAGTACTCAGACGTCAAACTTATTTCTTGTTTTAAAAATTGTTCAAGCACCCTAAAAAAGATAAAAGTATGCAAAAACAACAGATGAAAATCGTAAAAAACAAGCATTATGTAGTACATTTATCCAAATCAGTTAATTTGGCATTTTTATCATTTTTAGAAGGTTATAACTTTTAATAGAGTAAGTATATCGTGAAATTGTTTCTAAAACATACAATTACATAACGCCATTACATGACAAAGGAGTTGAAGCAAGACAAAAATTTTGCTATTTATCGGTTTTGTTTTAAAACTCCATTTTATTCAAAAGTAATTTAGCAGTTATTGATAAAATAATACTAGTTTACTTAACTTATTAATATATTTCAGTAGGTGGTTTGAAATACTAATTACATGACATTAAAATATGTCATTTGACTTAATTGTCCTAACCAAAGGCATACAATTAAACCACTTTGGAATGCGTATTTTATGAGCAGCATAACATATTGTTTCTATTATGTTTAAAGCTCTGTATTATTGGCTGCTTGGAGAATATTCGGAACGACTTACCAATTGGCAGAGTCCCAAACATGTTCAATAGACGATGTCTGGTGAATATGCAGGCCAAAAATGAAACAAAATTCTCAGGTGTTTGCTGAGATGAAGTACTAAACATTCCCAACATCATATTAAGGACAATTTTTCTATTAAGATACCGGGACAAAATGCCTCGAAACCGTACCCTGACTTTAAACACTATACCATATCAGATAATAATGGCTGCTATTGAGAAAAAATGAAATTATTTGGGAACGAGATAGTGCATGATAACTAATGCAACCCAGACCATTAGTCCTAAAGTTTGTCTAGTATGATGCTGAAAAATGATTTCTTACATATAGTTCTTATCACTAGAGTGTTTAACAACAACATTGGCCATCATTTTAGTTTTTTTTAAATCTAGACTCATCAGAAAAGACGATCAGCTGCAATCCGTGCACGTGTTCCCTTGCTTAACAACCGATGGTGAATGTAAGAGGCAAACTACAACGCAACTGTGACAATACCGCAATGCTATGCCAGTTGTCTAGACAGTGTTGAATTGTTTGTCAGTGACTTATACACTTACATGTAAGGTTTCTGTTATCTTTGGCAGAGGTAATATTCAGTGGGGCTCTGCTAATTTTTAATTTGCTCAGTGTCCCTCGGTACACATCTTTCACATTCGTATCAGCCAAGGCATTACGCCCTGCACAAGCTCCAACAGAAAAATTGGATTTTTTTTTTCATCACGAACGCCAAACATTTGTCCTTCTTCGTACTCAGTAGTTTGCGTATATGCCTCCCTTTGTCATCAAAGATGCATAGTGCTTATCTAATAAAAGCATATATCCCCATAAAAAACAAAAAATAATTTTTTAAACTTCCTCTACAGCTCTTAATTTGAACTCCAAACTCACCTGGCAAATTGACATCATTTAGTGTACTCATGCAAAATTTCTCTGCAATTCTAATCATTTTCACAACACTTACTATTTTACATTCTAAGTAAGTTTGATCCTGTTATCTCAGTTCCTTCAAGAATCGTGTTCCACTAAGCAGGTCTCATCAGTTACTAAGCAGAAGCGTTGTACAATGCGATGCAAAAGTTTAGACAAAATGCTAATATATGAATAAAAAGAAAACTATTCAGCGAAATGCTTTCAAATTTCTACTGCAGGTAGACAATATTCTCCCAAATACGTGTCTGGAGTTTTTAAAAATATAACCTAAACGAAATTCGGAAATTATAAAAGACATTTTTTTTTGCTTCTTTTTGCTGTTGCAAGAGCTTATACAAATGTCAGATGTTTGCAAATATCTCTTGAAGTGTAATTGGTGGAGAAAAGGTGGGACTTTTTGCTTCGATTATAAGGTGCAGGGATTGTTGAATGAAAAATTGCTGAATGAAACTCCCAAACCCTCTGTAGTTCTCGTGTAAAGTAAAAGAGAAAATTTGAAAGCCGAAATTTAAAAATGAAACCACTTTGCTAATTTTTCGTCCTTTAAATCGGCCCTAGTATGGTAGTACATTGTTTTTTACTACGTCGAGAGAGAATTCAGATATGCGTATCGACCAAAAAGGCCAAGAAAAATTATATTTCTTAAGGATGAAGGAATTGAAAAAAAGGCTCGAACTGACGATTCGTCCCTTAATCCTACGAAACTAATACTTGGGTCAAAAACAGCAAATAACAGCTAAGTAGATGAACAACTGAATCGGGATGCATAAAAAAAACAAAGAATTGTGCTTGAGCCTTTTCCGAAATAGTGTCTCAAATAAGGCAACACAGCATACGCTTATTGGATCTTTTCTCAAGTCACGCTAGTAGAATTATAATCCATCTAGCCGATCCAAATTTTAATAATTTTAATCAGAGAAAGTAAGATTAATTTTTAGTAACGATGCTGCTAATAACGATGCAGCGATAATGTGCTGCTTTTCCCATTAAAATTTGACTATTCGGGAAACGATTTCCGAAAAATCTCAAGCACAATTCTTGGTTTTGTTGATGCATCCCGATTCAGTTGTTCTCCCCTTTAGCTGTCACGTACTGTGATTGACCCAAGTAGACGTTTTGTAGGATTAAGGGTCGAATCGTCAGTTCGAGCCATTTTTTAAATTCCTTCATCCTTAAGAAATATAATTTTTCTTAGCCTTTTCAATCAATACGCATGTCTGACTTCGCTCTCCACGAAGTAAAAAACAATGTACTACCATGCTAAGGCCGGTTTAAAAGGAAAAATTAGCAAAGTGATTTCATTTTCAAATTTCTGCTTCTAAACTTTCTCTTCTACTTTACACGAGAACTACGAGAGTTTGAGAAATGATGATTCATTTAGCTATCCCTGCACCCTTATATTCGAAGCAAAAAGTCCCACCTTTCCTCCACAAATTACATTTCAAGAGATATTTGCATAACATCTGACATTTGTCTAAACTTGTCAACAGCAAAAAAATCAAAATAAGAAACAAAAAGTATTTTGTAATTTCCAATTTTCTTTTCGGTTATATTTTTAAAAACTCTAGACACGTACTTGGGACAATATTGTCTACCTGCAGTAGAAATTTGAAATAATTTCGCTGCATAGTTTTTTTTTAAATTCATTTTATTGTATTTTGTCTAAACTTTTTACATCGCAGTGTAATAAAGTCACCGGTTACGCAATCGCATATGAAAACATTTTACGGACAACAGGAAATGGCGTCATTAACACGCTAACGGTTAGTGTCGGTAGAATGTTTTTTACACGGCTCATTGTCTGGGACAACCAGTATTTCTAGTTGAACACGACCATGGTTTTGAAATTTTCTAATATGTATCTGCTCTTGTGTTTGTGTGTCATTGTGTTTGAATAATGTATTTTCACTGCAGAGACAAAATCTTGGACTTTCATCCCATAAAAACTACTCATTAACTCAAACCTAAAAAAAAGCAACTGATTATCCGTCTGATGAAAACATTATTTAATTTCAGAAAATGTAATCATCAATAGCATTTCATGAATGTAATCTTGTAAACGATGAACAAATAGTTTTTGTTAAATTATATGCAAAAAAACGGTCTTCATCTAGTTCAATGATGTCGTCCCTTGAGAAATTAATTATTTTTCGTGTAAAAAAATTTGCCTCTAAATAATCTCAGCTCCTAAGTTTCGTTGCAAACAATTTGCAAGATACTTAATAAAAAAAAATCAAGCGAAAGTAGCGAAACTGGGAAGAAACTTGTTTTAAGATATAAGGAAACATTAATTGCTTTTCATCGGAATATCGACTTAACTCTTATCTTTTACAATGCATCTAAGCTTGGTGTCAATTTTAATTGGAAGATAATTAGACAGCACTCTATTTATAAAGAAAGCACTTTAGCAAGAAGTTACTGTGAGCATAAAACTTTCATCGTGTTTATTTAGATGCAGTTCTTTGTATCTCATGTTGTTTTAATGAACTAATATAGTAATTGATAGTTAGGAAGAGTCAGTGGTGAGTATAAAACACTATCCCGATGATCTCATTTTTGGTAGTTTTTGCACTTTTTAACATCATACACTACAAAGAATAAATTGCTGTTTTTACAGTATAATACTGGAAGAAAAGGTTTTATGGTAATAAACTGAAAAATTGCTAAATTTACAGCAATAAAATGTAAAATAAGCAATTTTGCAGTTTATTTCCGTAAAATTAGCTTTATTATACTGTAAAAACAGCATAATGCTTGCAGAAGAGATTCCAGTTTAAAACTGAAAAATGCACAGTAATAAACTGCAAAATCAGCAATTTTACAGCTTATCTCTATAAAATAAGCTGTATTATACTGTAAAAACAACACTTTGTTTTTGCCGCGTACTGTTACAATATTTACTAAAAAAGAACAGGTTTTTAAACGTTGGTGATGACGGAATTATGTTTTCTTGAACCCTTCTGCCGACGACGCATTGATTTGGTAACAATGTAGATGATGATGGTGATAATTTGTGATTGATTAACTATGGCTTTTATATTTCTCGTTTTTTCTTCTTCCGAGTACACACGGATCGCTACAGCTCTGATGATAATGACATGTTTTATTGGATGTATGACCCGAAAATAGTGTTTTTGTGTTTCTTGGATTATCGTTGTTCCGATTGTATGTTGATTTGGAAAAGTAATGCAGCGTTGGAAAAATATTTCATTTGCTTATCTTTACTATAGTATTTTAATCACGCGATAAAAAAATCCTGTCTATTGTTAAATACGGTGTCGTCGATAGTTTAAATACATTGGTAGACATAGATCTGCTATATTTGTGGAAAAGATAGAAAGTCACCTATAGATCACGTGAGATGCAAACTTGTTTTGCCTTAGCAACTTCTACAGGAGCGTGGTTGGTAGTTTTTTTTTTTCTTTTGTTAACAGGTTTGAGAGTCACTTTCAATTATTCATCTATTTATTCATACATTTATTCAATTTTTTTTTACAATTTTTATTATTTATTTGTCATTTTCTTTAATTATTTATTTTTTCATTAATTTAAAAATTATATTTTTTCGTAATTGTTTGTGGTATATTATTTTGACAGTCATTGTTTTATATGCTTTTTATAAATAAATAATAATCGATTTGTTTAATTAACTACACCAATTAATAGTAAAACAGGTTTATATTGAAAGTAAAACATATATGTTGTTATTGCTATTGCTCTCTATCTCTTTTTTTTAAATATATTTTCTTAACATTTTTAAGTTTAGCCAGCATGACTATTAATAGTTTTTAATTTATACGCTAGGGTGGAGCGAAAAAAATGAATTTTTGATTTTCGTAAACGGGTACCTTTCATTTACTGTGAATGAGGATAAGTAACAATTCTGTAAAATATTTCACTTTTGCGACGTCATCTTTAGTCTGCGCATTTGGACTAAAGTTTTGAAATTTTTGATTTTTTTGGATTTTTCAAATTTTTTTTAAAAATATTGCAAATGATAAAACTAGTGACTGGTGGTTATTAAATGGAAGAAAAAGGTTTGAAATATACAAAGAATTTTTTAAAACCATTTTAGATTATTATTTCAGTTCGTGCTTTGCGCTCAAAGTTCATCAAATTTCCCAAAATTTCTGATATTTTCGATATTTTTTAACTCAGTATTTCCTCTCAATATTCACTTGAAGTGTCTTCAAACTTGTTTTTATTCATTTTGTTATTAATTTGAACCCTGCAACTCTTCGCTAGCTCATGTGGAACTACCCAGGACTCACCACGAGGAGTTGACCGCACTTCTAGTCCTACACGTGAGCCCTTCCTTCCAACCAATGCGAGCACGCATTTACATTTCTTAGATACGTCTTTCGCAGTTAAATTGTTCCTTTGTGTCGTAAATTGATCAAATATTTCTGTCAGATATCCTCGTTTTTACTAAATTTTTTCTTTTGCTGTGATTACATACCAATTTTGAAGAGCTTGTGACCTATTTGACAGCTCTTTCAAGTGATTGAGTCTTGAATGGCAGTTTAAAAAGAGCCCATTCAGAAATCATATTTAAATTCTCAGCTTCCATAATCTTTGTAAATATTATGTTGTTAAATTACCTGTAAAAGGTAGCTTTGTAATTTCCACATCATGGCAAGAAATCATATCGATGTATACTGACATTTGATTTATGTATGTAATGTATGAAAATAGGTTTTAGTCTATTTTTGGGATCTGAAGCGTTCTCACTTGTTTGCTTGTTTGTTTTTTAGATTGAGCGTTTATAATACGATTTAAAACAAGTTTCTTTATATGCTCTCTCTTATGAACTAACCAGATTATTTCCCGGCATTGCCCGGGCGCTTATTAATACAACATGGCTCTAAAAATATTTGAATGAATTCTATCCACATAGGAATATAAAAACTTATTTCATGCTAAAAAGAAATATTAGCCTTAAATGGATAATTCACTGTTGATCGAAATCTTTGTAGGAAAATACTCCTATTTAAATGTGTTACATATTTTATCAATTTGTGTGCTTAAAGTCTTATCTCTATTACTCTATCTATTCAAAATTATAAGAAAATGGCCATTTTGAGACAAACGATTTGAATTTCGGGCTTTTTGGATTTTTTTTAAATTTCAAAACCCCTGCCTCTGTGAATTCTAATGCATCAGGGAACCTCTGTGCCAAGTTTGTTGAAAATCCGACGAAAACTGGATTTGTATAAGGAATAGACATACATACATTTGATAACAGTATATTTCTTGGGTGCAAAGTATACGTTGTTTTGAATAGATGTGAATACAATTTTCTGCTTTTCCCGGAGAGATAATCTTTAAAATCTCACACGAATTCATAGCTAAATTAGTAGCGTCTGTACTTCATCCTAAAAGAGCAAGGACACTTTTACCCGCGAAATGAACCCTTTTAAAAATTTTAGTCTAAAGATTGTTTGCTGTAGTCAACATCTGACTAGGGAAAGCTTTCTTAGACTTCTGTTTCACATTTTTTTGGATATTTTCCCAGTCAAAACCACCTTGCTCATCTCATGAAGTTACTGTTGCTCAGTACTTGAACCATTTTTATTGTCAAAATCAATCTGATCAATGACACATTCTATAGGTTCATATTGAACTGATTTGAAAGTATAACATGTTTAGCCTCGTCTAACAGGCCCTAAAATCACTTTGGTCCACTGGTAGGTCCATCTAGCTTTTGCAAAAAATGCAGCAAATTAAGTTCATTCAAATGTAATTGGCAAATGTTCCATTACAGAGGTCTGCCAAGTTTTTCTTCCAGTTTCCGTATTACACCTTTAGTTTCCGGTCTTTGTAGTGCATCCATCAAAACCAATGCAAACAATTTCCTACTCAAAGAAACAATTTATTGTTTCTGACTTATCTAAGAAATGTAAATGTGTGCTCCCATCGGTTGGAAGCAAGGGGAGCGCGAGTGGCATCCAAAGCGCGGCCACTTCCTCGTGGTAAGTCCTGGGTAATTTCAATGAGCAAGCATAGAGTTGAGTAGTTCAAAGAAACAACAAAATGATTAAGAAAATGTTTTGAAGGCACTTTTAGTAAATATTGAGAGGAAATATTGAATTATAAAATGTCTGCAAGATTTGAAAATATCGGAAATTTCTGAAAATTTGATGAACTTTGGGTCAAATGCGCAGACTGAAATCATAATCTGAAATGATTTTTAAAAATTTCTTGTATATTTCAAACCTTTTTCTTCCATTTAATAACCACCCGTCACTAGTTTTATCATTTGCAATATTTTTTTAAAAATTTATTAAAAATCCCAAAAAAATCTAAAATTTCAAAACTTTAGGCCAAATGCGCAGATTAAAGATAACGTCGCAAAAGTGAAATATTTTACAGAATTTTTACTTATCCTCATTCACAGTAAATGAAAGGTACCCGTTTACGAAAATCAAAAATTCATTTTTTTCGCTCCACCCTAATGTACGCAACTGAACTTATAGTAAGTACCAGTTACATCATATTATTTATAAAAACATTTTATCTCAAAATATATGGCTAAATCACAATTGCTAAGTATTACAGCTGTAAAAATGTTATTTCTAATTTCTAATACAGTTGGAACAATGTTTTTTACATAAACTAGGAACCCATAATTAGTCAACTATCCTAACTTTAAATTTTAGTTAATATGTAGTTTAATGTTAAGATCTGGGTTATTCCGAGTGTAGGCTATTCAGAGTGAGCGATAACAACCTATATAAAAGGACTGGGACACAAAAAAATGTCTCCGCGTTTGAAATTTTCTGTTAAGAGAGGTTTTAAATACACTTTGTTTTAAAGCAGTGAGTAACCGCTCCTAAGCAAGGGCTAAGGTAGGAACATGCAATACACCGCCAACTCGGCCATTTCGATCCATGAACTGCAATTTCATGCTTATTATGCACTCATCAGCATGGAATACGAAAGTTGCCGAGTTGGAGGCAAAAATCCTCTTGTAGAGCAATTTGTTTTGTCAAGCAATGAACATAATTTTTTGGTTCATGCTACAGTTATTTCTTTATTAATGTTCTAAAAAGATTTAATAACCCTTGATAACGGTCATTTTGGAACTCTCCTGAGATTTCTTGTTACTCTCCTGGTTAGTTGAAAATTTGGCCCCCTCTTTTGAGGGGTATACCATATTTTCAGTGAGTAAAGGAAATTTTTATCTCAATGAATTCCTAACAAAGGGTAAGTATTTTTTTAAAGATTTTTTTAGCATTTTTATTTTTTAAAAAATTTGTGATTGGAAAAAGTCAATTATTTGTATAATCACCACTAATTGTAATTAATAGCAGACGGTTTATTTTTGTTGTCAATCTTTATCTCAAAATGTTAACAGAAAACTTTTTGCCACGCTTGACTTATATTAACGGCAATACACCACCAGCTCGTTTATTCCAACCATGGACTGCAGTTTCGTACTTGTTATGCACACATCAGCATGGTATAGGAATTAAACGAGCTGGAGGCAAAAATCATCTTATAGAGTAAAGAGAGCCAACAAAAACTGGTAGCTAATGTGAAAATTAGATTAACAGCGAGCAATCGCACTTGGTACGGTACAACTCGAAAATTTTGAAACAAGGCTCGGGTATAAAGCAGTAAGTAGCCACCCCTAAGCAAGGGCTAAGGCAGAGACATGCAATATACCGCCAACCAGGGACTGGTAATCTAATTTTCACATTAGCTACCAGTTTAGGTTGGCTCTCTTTGCTCTATAAAATGATTTTTACCTCCAGCTCGTTTAATTCCTATACCATGCTGATGAGTGCATAATATGCACGAAACTGCAGTCCATGGTTGGAATAAACGAGCTGGTGGTGTATTGCATGTTTCTGCCTTAGCCCTTGCTTAGGGGCTGTTACTTACTGCTTTATATTAACTGTTTTATTATTACTTAATAATAAACCGTTCATGTTAATGAGAATATTGTAAACAGAAAATCGTTTGCTACTCGAGTATCATTGCTCCTCTTCAAATATACTGCATTCATACCAATCCCTTATTTTATTTCCATTAACATTTAAAAGATAATAAAAAAAAAAGGATGATAATTTTCGTAATCGTAGTCTCTGGCCCTCTTAAGAGGGAGATCTGTCAAATCCATAAAAATAACACAGAGAATATACACTGAAGTGACAAAAGTCATGGGATAGCAATATGCAAATTTTCAGATGGCAGTAGCATCGCATAGAACAGGTATAAATGCGCAGTGCTTTTACAGAGCTTTCATTTCTGTTCAAGTTATTCATGTGAAGAGGTTTTAACGTGATGATGACCGCACGACGTGAATTAACAGACTTTGAACGCGGAATGTTAGTTGGAGCTAGACGCATGGGTCATGCCATTTCGGAAATCGTTAGAGAATTCAACATTCCCAGATCCACTGTGTCAAGAGTGTGCCGAGAGTATGAAATTTCAGGCATAACATCCCACCATGGACAGCGCAGTGGTCGACCGCCTGCACTTAAAGATCGAGACCGGCGACGTCTGCAAAGAGTCGTAAATTCTAACAGACAAGCAACACTGCGTCAAATCACCGTAGAAATCAATGTGGGACGTACAATGGACGTGTCTGCTAGAACTGTGCGGAGAAATTTGGATTTCTTGGGCTATTCCAGCAGAAGACCGACTCGAGTGCCTTTACTGACAGAACGACATCGCTTGCAGCGACTCTCGTGGGCACGTGAGCATATCGGTTGGTCCCTAGATGAATGGAAAACCGTGGCCTGGTCCGATGAGTCACGATTTCAGCTGGTAAGAGCCGATGGTAGGGTTCGAGTGTGGCGCAGACCCCACGAAGCCATGGACCCAAACTGTCAGCAAGGCACTGTTCAAGCTGGTGGTGGCTCCGTAATGGTGTGGGCTGTTTTTTCATGGCATGGACTTGGTCCTCTAGTGCGACTGGACCGAACATTGACTGGAAATGCTTATGTGCAGCTACTTGGAGATCACTTGCAGCCATTCATGGACTTCATGTACCCAAACAACGATGGGATTTTTATGGATGACAATGCGCCATGTCACCGGGCCACAACTGTTCGCAATTGGTTTGAAGAAAATTCTGGACAATTCCAACGAATGATTTGGCCACCTAGATCGCCCGACATGAATCCCATTGAGCATTTATGGGACACCATCGAGAGGTCTGTTCGTGCCCAAAATCCTGCCCCATCAACGCTTTCACAATTATGGACGTCTATCGAGACAGCATGGCTCAATATTCCTGCAGAAGACTTCCAACGACTTGTTGAGTCCATGCCACGTCGAGTTGTTGCACTTCGCCGGGCAAAAGGAGGGCCGACACGATATTAAGAGGTATCCCATGACTTTTGTCACTTCAGTGTATGTATATGTGGGTGTGTACCTTATACAAATCCACAGTTTACGTCAGATCTGGACGAAATTTGGCAGTGAGATACTTGGGCACCCGGGAAGGATCATAGGGTGGTTTTTGAGCGGAAAAAAGAACCGATTCGTTCGAATTTCAAATGAAGGACTTCAAAATGGCTCTATGTATCGAAATACTTATCGGATCATCTCGATCTCGGTTTCATTCGAAAGAACGCAAAAATACCTTTTAGGAAAATTTCCTTCCAAGGGTTTTGAAAACTCCTAAGCTCTAACTTCACCCAGAAAAAAGATATGGGCATTTTTTAATTTGGAAATATCCATTTTAAATTGGATTTATAAAAATCATCTGCACGAGCGTAAAAGCAATTAAATAGGGTGAAATAAATTATTAATGAGAAAAAGGTGTTGCCATTTTTTAAACATAAATAAATAAAATTCTTGCTTTTGCTTTAGGCTTTTCCTGTAACGGACGGATTTAAACATTTTTTGACGATTGATTAATTTTTTGTACTGCGTTCTAGCAAACTATTAACTTTAATTTAATGGGGACTTTTAGACACACGCGTCACTTGACATGACATTTTTCCTCAAGATAGATCCCGTGCAGAGCCCGGCCAAGAAGCTAGTTCCCTAATAATTTCTCTCAGTTGAAAAAATTGAAACAATGACTAAAATATTTAAAAAAAATAGTTCTTTGCTTCAGAAGTTTAAAAAAATCATTTAGTTTTTTGATGAAATATTTCTCTGGGAAAGTATTTTCTACTTTGCAAATTCATTAAGTAATTCATCTCTTTTTCTTATTCATCACTGTTATAAATATCGATCCTTCCCACTTGTGTCAATATTTAGACTTTTTTCCCTATCTCTTTACACAAACTATAATGTTTATATGCTGCCTGATTTTTATGAAAAGACGCTACTTAAAACTGAAGTACTTGTATTGGTTCTCTGAGTTCCATCGAGCGTGTGATCACTCTTTTCGATGTGTATGTTTTGACACTCAAGTATGCTCTTCTTTACTTACTTATTCTTTTCCGATTCCGGCAGGATGGGAAATTATTAATGCATACATTTAGACATTTATTTTTAGCAATGCTTGTTTCAATGTCTTTTAGAATCCTAACTGTTGTGACTCAACATGAAAAATTCTCTTTCTTTCACAGCTGTAAGCTTCCCTAACCTTTCTCCAAAATATTGCTCTCCATCTATAAGATTTAGAAGGCAACATTCCCAACCACCGCTCAACCTTTATTACAAAGCTCCCATTTTTTTACGATTTTGCTCTGTTTGACCTTCTGTTTTATTATCTTTCTCGGTTAACTCAAAAAACTTCATTTTCTCTGCTCCAGCTTCAACTACTCCATGATTTTTTTTCTTACTATAAAAGTTTGCTTCAGCGTCATACATGAAAGTGACTTCATTGATGCACTTAACTTTTATAGTCCTGGAAACATTACTTTTATTGGCACTTTCGCTCACTTGATCAAATAGTCTTAGACCGGGTATTTCTTAGACCACAGACAGCTAGTGGGGCTGACGGTTTGGTATAACTCCATCAATTCCCACTTTTTCAGCTTATATTTGGCACATTAACAGTTGGCGTAGATTTATATCCCTTTTATTCGGCATTTAAGTCACTAAACAGGTCAGTATTCGCCAGTAAATGAATCACTTTACGTGAATTTCCGATGAAGAAGTTTATTGATACTCTTTAGTCTCCCTCTTGGTATTGGAATTATTTTCCATTTTTCGAGATTTCGTATTAATATATATTTTATGTTACGCCATAAACAACGATTGCCTCTAATTTTGCTTTTTTATTTATTGGATAATCTTATCCCAATGGTAATACATGCTTTCTTGAGAGAGAGAACCAGTCATTAAGTATCTGTAAAGCCCTGTAAATCTAAAATGAAACAAGGGTAGCACAAAAATATAAAAAAATATTTAAAAAAAAATATCGCTTGTTTACTTTTCACTCTTGTGCAAAAGTAATTTATCTGAGCATTTATTTAATGGGCTCTTTCCATTTTTTTTTACTTTAATTACTTATTTCTGCTTTCCTTTATTTACCTGCTTTATTTTATTATTAGGGAATGATCAAAGAATTATGTGTACTTAACTTCATACAGCTATTATGCGTTAAATATAAAAAATGTTTGACTTTTTAAGCATATAAAACTTAAGACACACAAGTCATCTGAATAATTTCGATCTTTGGAGTAAATTTAAAAAATAAAAACTGAAAACCTACCGTACACAAAATTTCCTTATCCAATGGGGCAAATTATATTCATCTCAATTGCCTTTAATGAAAATATACAAAATGAAAAATAATTGCATTTCCTAACTGATGAATTTTATTCAAAACACAAAAAACCTATTTTAACGCAGTTCAAATTATTAAGGGTGAAATGATGAATTTATGTGAAATGAGCAAATCGGCTGTGGCTCACATGTCACAGATTTCGATGAAAATTTTTATTTGGGTAAATCATGCATATCTATGAGGAAATGCAAAGTATGAAAGTTTAAAAACTGTTTGTTGCTTTGCTATTGACATCAGAAATCAAGGCTTACACTAAGCCTAAATTTTCAGAGTTCATGACAGCCAATTTGTGACTCTATAACTCCGTTAGTTATAAACATACATTTAAAAAACAAATATTTTCACATTCATTGGAAAAATCTATATCAGGAAAGATGAACGTTAAATTTATTTGGAGCTTTTATTAAGTCTGAGATATTGACAACGATTGAAATCTATTTAACTTTCCTCAGATTTCAAACTACTCTGCTAGCTCTTTAAATGAAAAAATAAGAGAAAAGAGCAATACAGAGCGTAAAACGATCTATTACTATTTACCTGGGCGCAGTTAATAATTGGTGTTAATTTTTTAATGATGACATCGTATTTTAAAAAAATGAAATTTATCGAAATTTTTATTTTTTCCACTTTTTCAGATGCTAGCTTGAACAAAAGGGACTGCCCCTAATTTGCTCAATTTTTTTACAGAGCATGTTGAAGTATCTATTATTTAATATCAAATTTTAATTAGAGCCTTTCATTAGAATAACTTGAATTCAGGTAAAATTTCATCAATGAAACCATTTATTGGAAGTTTAGAAGGACTTAATCATTTCTTTCGTGTTTCTTTTTCTTGAAAGAGTGTTTATAAAGTATTTGCTGAAGCCTTTTCATAATTATTGCGAAGTATATTGTATTCCAGTGTGAATAATTATATTTAATTGTGCAAGTAAAAGTTGTTTTTTTTTAACAATCTCCACACGTGATGT
Organism: Uloborus plumipes; assembly: GCA_038373865.1. Classification (NCBI taxonomy): domain Eukaryota; kingdom Metazoa; phylum Arthropoda; class Arachnida; order Araneae; family Uloboridae; genus Uloborus; species Uloborus plumipes. Next base: position 86,721 of record JAXGGA010001198.1, on the reverse strand, counting down.
CGAGAAAGAATAACAAGCTACTTGCGATAAACCCTATCATTTCAGTATCTGAGTAAATCTTAACGGAGATCAAAAGAAACTTTTTGGACAGAATGAATATTAGAAAAAATAACAACTAATATTTCATCTATTTATTGATTAGAATATTATTTGTATTTCTTGAAATATAACTTTTATCCTTAAGATTCCACCCCCCCCCTAAGCTCCACATTATACCTGCACATTTTTTAGAAATTTAAAATTAATGCTAAATGCACTTGCTTTTTGCTCCATTTAGTCGTTTATCTGGCTCTTTGAATTCGTGGAGCTACACATAAAATACGAAGAAAATGTTGTTTCTGTCCATTTAATACAAAGCTAAAAAATCAAAAAGTCACTATCGAGTTTCTTCAAGCAAATAGTAGAAATAATGGCATATATTCTTGTAAAATTGGAGCAATTTCCAAAGTGTCCTTCATATAAATTTTTGTGCCTACTTGAAGGCGAAAATAATTGCATTTCAAAAATACCTAAGTTCAAAAAATATTTTGAAAACAAATTAATTAAAATACAGTTTCAAAAATTAAGGTAGTATTTCTATGAAAGTTAACACATTATTGGGAATTAATTTAAATTATGCAACTGAATTCCTTCTTGCGTGAGAAAAAATAATGAAAACCTTCAATGTTATTCAAAATGAAATATTTTAGATTTTTACAGTTCAGTTAACGGTTAGTTATCATGACATTTAAAAAGTTACAGTAAATCGATAAATTGCCCTACTCTAAAAATTACAAACATATGAAGCTTTTATGTTTACATTAACTAGTTAAAAAATACAAGGGTTCAAAAGTGCAACATTTACCATTTGGGTGAAGGATGTTCAAGTGGGCCAATTTTGAATTGCTTGTAACTTCTAAAATAGAAAATTTTAAGTCAAAACCTTTCATATATTTTTATATATGCACAAAATGAACCTGTGCACCAAATTTTATAAAATTCTATTACCATGCATCCACTACTTTCTTCTCATTTTTTCTTATTTCACATGGAATGACCCAATAGAATGCTGCGGTTGTGATTTTTTTTTTTCAAACTTGGGAATCAAAAAGCCCCTTTTATGACTCTCGAAGCTAATAATAGACATAATGCCCTACATTTTTACAAAATTTGACAGTTGTCCGAAGTGTCCCTCATTAAAATTTTTGTGCGTAAACAAAGGGGAAAATCGTCATTTTATAAAATGTCGAAGTTTAAAGCTGATTTTGCAGACAAAGGAGTTTAAATGTAACTCCAAAAGCAAGGTATTTGTTTTGTGATACTTGGAACTTTACTGAGTATTAATGTAAGCGAATGCTAATGCATTCTTTAAAACTGGAGAATAAAAAATAAAATGCTTAATTTTGAGAAAACTATTATTTTCAGTTTTTACAACTCAGTAAAAAATGTAATATTGCAATACATTTAGTAAATGCGAGACTGATAAATAACCTTATTCCATAGATTACGGCAATATAAAAATTGTTTGTTTATATGACATAAGTAATAAAATATAAGGCTTCTAACATACAACATTTTGCATTTGTGCCGATGATGCTAAATCATGCCATGTTTCAGTTGCATGTAACGACTAAAATAAAAAAAAATATTTCGCCAAACTATTTTAGATACTTCTATACATGCATAAAATGAACCTATATACCAAATTTCATAAAAATATATTATAATGCGGCCATCACTTTTTTCTCATTTTTTGCTCATTTCGCATGGAATGACCTTTAAGCTAGTTTTTATTGAGTAATTTTACTATTTGCATCATTAGAAGAAACGCACTTCGTTTTGTGAAAAAGGTGGGATTCCTCTTTAATAAAACCTTTAGGAGACCAGAAAAATTGCAATCTAGCAGTTTGTTTTTATATAGTGTATGACATAGTTAACAGGTTAACTTTTTTAAGTTCAAAAATATTTCTTCTTTTTCTTTGCTGCAGTTTAAAAGAGAATTCATCAACTGCTGATTTTATTCGGGCGAATAAAATGCAAACTAGAAAAAGAAAAACGTAGAAAATCAGGGAAACAGGTGGAGTCCTTCATTTACGCGTTGTAAAAACAAACTTTGCAAGAATCAGAATGAAATAGTGTGCTTAATTATGTCTAGAAATATAATTTGGATGAAAGCCAAAGAAAAGAATTTCTTAATGGACAGACATCGGGTAATTGATTCACTCATGAGAGTTGATTATCCCTTAAAAAAGCATTAGATGAACCGCTTTGTATTCACATTAGCTTTTGTGCAAACTGTTTGAATGAAGTTTGGTAAACTATGCGATGCAAAAAAGAAGAAAAAAAATGTATTTGTTTTGGGATTTCTAATTGTGTGAAAACAACTCCACAAAATTTACGGTAAAAAGCAATGGCATCCATTTTGTCAATACTTATGTCATGTAGTCCTATTTCACTGTAAAGTTAAAAAAAAAATACAAAATGTATCAAATGGTACTATAACAATTTTAATTTTCCTTGTAATGTGCTGTAACACATTCTCTGTACTCTAAGTATTTTTATTTTACTGTATTATTTATCTTCGTGTTTTCTGCTTTTTGTACAATTCCCAAGTGTACACACTTTTGCACATTTAATATTAAAATAAGTATGAATACAGTTAATTACTTGAAGTACGGCCATGCATGCTTATAACATTGAATATCAATATTGAACGAGTTTTTGACAATCACAAAGTAAATGGAGTGTTTTTAAGTGAAACGAAATAAAAGAAAAATATTTATTTTTAAAAACCATAAAATGAAACTTTAAGGAGTTAAAGCAAGAGCAGCAGCTAAAAATTTATTGATGAACATTTATATTTATTTACCACAGTAATGCGGAGCATGCTGAAATGTATCAAATACGGCCTTTTTTTGGCATTGGTAACAGAGAGCAAATGATGTGCATTGAAGGCATTTTTATTTGATTAATACTTCAACACAAAATTATTTTTTTTTAATATAAAACAAATTTCAAACGGTATGGACAGCTTTTTTTTCAATCAAAAAAGTAGGCCTTTTTGCATTACAAAGTGCATCGTCTATTAAAATGTTTCCAATAAAAAAATAAAGATAGGGGAGACTGGGGCTTATTGTCACAGTTTTTACTTCTCGATTTTCTAATTTTTTCTGTTGTACTTATGGTAAAAGTAATTTATGCCTTTGATAGGTAACATCTTGGCTACAAAAAATCACTAGAACCATCATTTAAAATTCACTGGGAAACTCGTGAAAGATATTCTTCGAAGGCTCCTCTTACAGTGCCAGATGCATCGGGGTATGTTGGCATAATAGTTTCAAATGATAAATTAGCAGAAATATAACAATTTTTACTTTCTAAATAATTATTTAAATAGATTATAAGGTAATATGTCAAAACAAAGTTTTTAAACACATGTATGAGCATTAGGGTGAGTCGAAAAAAGTTTTTTTTTTTTCTGATCAATTTCTAATAGCACGGAAAACTTGCACATGGGCATCCTAATAACGGGAAAAATAATTAAAAAAATAATTAATTACTTTTGTAATCGCGCAAGAGGTCTAAAGTTTAGAAAAAAAGAGAAAAATCTGTAATTTTTGAAGATGAATATTTTTCTCAAAAAATACTTTTTTAAATTTCTAATAGTGCGGAAAACTTACGCATGACCATCTTAATAACGGAAAAAATAATAAAAAATAATAATTAATTACTTTTGTATAAGCGCAAGAGCTCTACAGTTTAGAAAAAAAGAGAAAAATCTGTAATTTTTAAAAATATGTAATTATTTTTAAAAATTACTTATTTTATTTTTAATACTATAAAAACTGCTCTTGTAGTGACTGAAATGGGTTTAAAATACTTGGGCCACATCGCCGTTTATTTGAATTCTCGCAAAAACCCATAAAACAACATTCTTTAAGCAAAAGTTGTATTTCATAAATTCGCAAGCTGACATACAGCTTCTAATAGTCCTGAATGATTTTGGAATAATCTCTGATTCAGATATGTCACGAGTGATTGACAAAAATACGATTAGAAGAGAAAAAGTGAAAGTTCAAAAAGCATTAAAGGAAAAAGAGCACCAAATCAAAGAGCTGAAAGGAATCTATTACGACGGTAGAAAAGATGATACATTAACACAAGAAAAAATAGGGCCTAAAATGTACCGCAGAATAAGAAAAGAAGAACATATTAATATTATCGGTGAACCTGGCTGCCTATACATTGGTCATGTTACACCTAACACAGGAACCAGCAATGATATTGCCACAAGCATTTTTGATTGTATGAAAAAGGAAGATTTTGACATAAGTGCAGTAGAAGTTATCGGGTGTGATGGGACAGTTACAAACACTGGTTAGAAAAACAGTGCTGTACGGAACATTAAAGTTCAGAAAGAGCGACTACTGCAGTGGTTTATTTGTTACACTTTAATGAACTTCCTTATAAACATTCGTTTGAGCACTTAGACGGTACATCAACTGGGCCAGCATCATTCAGTATGGTCCAATTGGCAAGCAACTGACTTACTGTAAAAAAAATCCTGTTGTTGATTTTGTGCCTATTCAATCTGAAGTTACCATCACAATAAATAAAACTGACCTCAGTAAAGATCAGTAATATCTTTTAGACATTGTTCAAGCAGTCAGCACAGGAAGCTATGATCCAGAATTAGCAGCTAAAAATCCTGGACTCCTCTGCCATTCCAGATGGTTAACTTGTGCAAACCGGTTGTTAAGACTTAATGTTTCCTAAATAAGTCCGACAAGCGAAATAAAGACCCTTGCAAATTACATTGTAAAAACCTACGCTCCTGTTTGGTTCAATATTAAAGTGCACAACACTGTGAAAGACGGTCCGAAGCACATATTAAAAATCATTCAAACAACCAGACATTTTTCGGAGAACATAAAAAAAATAATCGATCCAGTCATTCAGAGAAACTCTTTCTTCTGCCATCCAGAGAATCTCATGCTGGCGATGATAATGGATGGCAGACAGCACATTAGAGAGTTAGGCTACAGGAAGATACTGAAAGCCAGAAATAAGCCGCCAGTAGTGGGCCACATTAGAGCTTTCAAGCTTTCTTCAATTAACTTTGAAGCCACTGACTATCCTGAACTAATTGACTGGACAAATTGTTAGCTGATACCCCCACCCCTTCTGTGAAATATGTCTACCGAAAATATTTCAATCTTATTGAAAGAAAAAACCCTTCCAGAATTTGATTACTCGAAATTTCCCTGCCACACTCAGTCAGTGGAGAGGTGTGTAAAACTAGTTACAGAGGCTGCTGCTAAAATTTGCGAGCATGAAAACCGAGAGGGTTTTTATTAAGACAACCTTAAAATCAAGATCTTTAATGCAAAAATTTGATTCGAAGTTAGAATTCAAAGGGTGTAAGTAAGCACACCCAAATTGGTTGGGTAGGGTGTCGGTGGTACTTGATTTAGTATTATTTTAGAATCTGTAAAAAATATGCTGAAATGTGCAATAAGCTGCGATATATGATTTTTCCAAATAAATAATAAGGATTTTTAGGGTTTTTGTGCAAATTCAAACGAACGGCAATGTACCCAAAGTTTTTTTTAAACCAATTTCTATAACTACAAGAGTAGTTTTTATACTATTAAACATAAAAAAATATTTTAAAAAATAATTATATATTTTTAAAAATGACAAATTTTTTGGAAATTTGTTACCTTGATTTCAAAAATAATTAATTATTTTTTAAATTATTTTTGCTGTTATTAGGAAGCCAATGCACAAGTTTTCCGCGTTATTAGAAATAAAAAAAAATTTTTTTGAAAAAAATTCATCTCTAAAAATTACAGATTTTTCTCTTTTTTTTCTAAACTTTAGAGCTCTTGTGCTTATACAAAAGTAATTAAATATTATTTTAATTATTTTTCCCGTTATTATAATGCCCATGCGCAAGTTTTCCGCACTATTAGAAATTAAAAAAAAAAAATACTTTTTGAAAAAAAATATTCATCTTTAAAAATGACAGATTTTTCTCCTCTTTTCTAAACTTTAGAGGTCTTGCGCGATTACAAAAGTAATTAATTATTTTTTTAATTATTTTTCCCTTTATTAGGATGCTCATGGGCAAGTTTTCCGTGCTATTAGAAATTGATCAGAAATAAAAAGCTTTTTTCGACCCACCCTAATGAGCATTGTAGGTAGGTTACAAATGTTTCATGTCAACTGCAAAAAGATGGGTTCTTACTCATTTGAATGGAGAGGTAATCTTCCCCAGAACTTTGTTCTTGTTGTTGGGGTACCAGATTCCGTCGGGTGGCTCTGGTCACTTCCAATACTTTGTAGTTTTCACCTGAAAAGTCCTCGGTATCGGCTTTAAGTGTTTGGACTGGGTAATTTTGCTGGCCCCATACTTCACTACTCCATACTCACCTAATCAGATCCAACAGCAGCATTTAATGCTGTCTCATCTGCAGGTTGGGACTGTGTAGGAAGATTGGGGCTGACCAGATCAATTATAGAAATGCTTTACCTTTGTTCTCATCATTGTACTGAGGAAACAAGAAATCATAGTCATTCTCACTATCAGCATACGGTATAGCATCAGAGAAAGGCTCATCAATTTCAGTGCTACTAATATCTTCCTTCTTTGAAAATTTCTTTATAATATTCTATGATTTCGTAGTCATTGTTTTTGTTTTCTTTCTTTGTCCCTTCAACGTAAAGTCTTTCTATTTCATTTTCTCAGCTTTTTCTTTTGCCAGTTCATTTTCAACTGGAGTGACTGTTCGGGTTGTACAGTGCCTGCTCTTTTTTCCTCTGGTTGTCCGTTTTCGTGGTCCTGCTTTTGGAAAGGCTGAATGTCTTCAGATGTCACAAGTCAACATGTTTCGGAGAAGCGGGTTGTACTACTGGGGATTAAAGGTTTACTCCTTTCGACGCTAGCAATAGGGATATTTTTAACAGTAATACTACCCTTAACAAGTAGTAGGAGCATTTTCAACACCAGCATTACCCGTACTAGTAGAAGAGACAGCACGTTGGTCTTTGTAGGTATCTATAACTATGCGATGTCAAGCCAACATCATTGGGGGAGGGGGGTGGATAAGTTGGCTTAGATCGCTGGCCTATGCCAAGATATCCCAAGCTGACTGCCAACTAGCCCCAAAGGCATTTTCTGGAAAACATGGCGGCCCTGCCCCGAATACAAACGACTGGGAATCCAGTAACTGCATCAATCCACACGCTATTGGTTAACTGTATCCACCATTAGCTTGGAGTACTTGAACAAAAATTTTAAGGTTGCTGAAAAACGAAAAGCAAATCGGAAAACAAATTTACTCATCAGAAAGAAAAACACAAAAATATCCATATTCTTCGAACGTACGCTAGCAAGACTCTAAAACTGTTGTGGGTGACGCAGAAGGTTGCTGAGTATGTCTCATCACGACGGCAGCGCTGTGGGCACTGTGTACTAGAAATTAAAGGCACAGTGTCAACGTACCCCTTATGCCAAATAGCCCGGTCTCCCTTACATTTGATTTTTGATAATTAATTAATATTAAACTTATTAGTTTGCAGAAATTCGAGGAACGTTTGAAATACTGCAGTTCATCGAAGATGCAATATTAGTGATAAATGACACGACATTTTCTGCGCTGTATTTTAAGCCTCAGAACAGAGCTACACAGATACAGCTTTCATGGTATCCTTTTTCATTTGGTGATATATTGTTTAATACACTTAGCTTCAAAATTGTAATAAAAAACTTTCTTATCTCTTTGGATTTCAAATCACCACAACTAGCAGTTTATGTAGATTATACAGCGAAAAACAAAATAGTAAAACGACAATTTAAAATGGAGCTATTCCTATTTGAATGATATGCAAAATTAGAAAGAGAGTAAAACATTCCAAAAAAAATGCGTTTAAAGTTTTAAAAGAACTTGTGACAGTTTAAGATACATTTTGAAAAAATAATGAAACTTTTTATTAATTTTGACCTTTTATTTACAATCTTGATGTCCCTTGTTAGCTACACGTTTTATGCGTATTCTAGATGAGAGAATAAAAAAATGTCATTTTTGGGGCTCAAAACCTATACGTATTCCTTTTAAAGGAAAGAAAACAAAACACTAAAGCCCTTTGATGTTTCTCAAATTGTCCACTTAAAATATTAAACTTTTAAATCCCATGCTACTTAGATTTCAGAAAGCTGAAATACACTCCAAATATTTCTTACATATGTTAAAAATATGCATCCTTATAAAGATAGGCCGCACTGTTTTGAATTGATTTATTTAAATTGAGGGAGAAACACAGTTAGACAGTCATCCAACCCTGAGAATAAAAATCTTTTGAGTGATATTTAAAAAATGCATTACGCGTGATTTACTTTCAAACATCTTCATGAAAGTAGAGGATTATTTTTGGCTTTTTGGGAGCATTAATCACCCAGTCGACGACAAATAGATTTCGAGGGACATAATGGAAAAGGCAGGCTTCGTATTGTTCAAAATTCAGCGTTCGTTTTTCAGATCATAATGCCTTGAGAGACAAGATGGGGTTTTCATTATTTAATGTCAGCCTCCATTTTTTCCCGAACAAAAGATGGTTTTCTCTTTTGTCGCCGATGAAGCAAGAATAGTTATTTTTGTTTATAAATTTTAGGCGGTTTTAGAATGACTTTGGTAGTAATTCTCGATTGAAAGTATTTCTATTTTATCGGCAGCAAATAAAATGTTTTTGTTTATGTCAGGCAAGCTCTTAACTGCGTTGTAGATGAATAGTTCATAAAAATTATACGAAGCTTAGACCATGAAGAAATGTATTGCACATACCCTACTACATGCTCTTTTCATTTAAAAATAACAATTGTAAAATGGAAAATCCACCCTACACTCGTTTTTACCACCAACGAGTTTAAAACTAGCTGCCTCCGCTAGCCAAACTAATCAGAATGCCTCATATTTTTATGATATATAAGATGGGATTTTCAGTGATTACTGAGTGCCTATTGCTTTTCCGAAAAGAAGACGTTTTTCTTAATTTTTCTTTTTTAGTTGTAGTAAAATAAACTTGTTGAAAATGATTATCTTTTGCTACTTACTTAAAAAATAATAATAATGAATTTGCTATGTGCTCCAAATTAGTGAGGATGGTTTTACTTGGGACTATGATTTTTCATTTTTGAAATGACGTGAGTAAACTTAGAAAACTTTGTCCTGAGATAAAACACTATGGATCTTCCTAAACTGTAATACTTTGTTCAAATTGTAATCATGTGGATGATATGTAACTAAAGTTAAAAGCTCAAAACTATTCCAAATATGGGTTACTAGACAATATTTAAAATCATTAGCCCAGTACTCCATATAATGTATATATTTCAAAGTATTTAGATTGAGAATTCGCCCATTTGTAATTTTCTTGTTTCAAATAGTACACGTACAACAAGCATTGGTTTTTATTTAAAAAAATATACATGTACTAAAACAATTTCGTAAGCAAATGAGCTCCAAAAGGATTAACATAGGTTGCTAAAAACTAATTTTGGACGCCAATTTCACAGCCACTTTAACATAAACGAATTTCAAACATACAAAGAGCCCTATTATCAGAGTAAATTTTTCACATATCCAGCATTTGAGAAAAATGTTTTTTATAACTACAGAGAGTATTTCTGCAAATTTTGGTTTCACATTTATCCTTGTTCACTGCTCCCCATGTTATTTTCCATCCAATCCTTTCAACACATTACTTTGGGGGTTCAGTTATATATTTCAGGTTTTTAAAGGTGAAGTCCAACTAAGTTACCATCCAGCCTAAATCTATCACAGTAGAATTTTTTAAATATGTCAGAACACGATTTTTTAATATGCTATTAGGTCTTTAAGACGAAAATATTAGGTTAGATTAAAGGAGTTACTAAGTTTAAAAATTATTACGTATTATCGGTATTGGTAAAAATATAAAATAATTTTTGGTACAATTGTTCAATGTGTATACCTTTTGTTACACTACAACCATCTAATATAATCTGTAATACAAAAAGTTCAGTATAGTTTTGTAGTATCAACACTATGATTCGTAATGCTACACAAAGGCGTTCTCGAACTTCCTGTGATATTTTCGCTATCAGTAATTGATAAAACACTGCTCTGTTTGTTTGAACTAATCCTGTAAAAGACTCTCATGGTGATTGGAGTGAATTGAATTACAGATTAGATTTCTGCCGTATAAGAAAAAGCACGTTAAATATAGAAAAAACATAATTTTCTTTAAACTAGTGTACCCATTATTATGGAAATGAAAAGAAACGTAAATATATATATAAAGCACAAATTATTAAGAAAATATAGTACATAGCTTTTCAAGGCTACAATGGAGCCTTTTATCAGTGCAAGTATGCTCAAAACATAGCAAAAAAGTTTTGAGCTTTTTGCCTTAGCCTTGGTTTAAAGGCGGGAACTTCTTGTTTAAATACCCAAGTTTTGCCTTAAATTTACAAGCTCTATCTCACCTACGCTACCGCACGAACATTGTCGCGTCTGTCGTTGGTGCGCTAAAGGCCCGGTTTCCTAGGAGTGAAATCGTCGATCTCTGGCGAGGCGACAGTAGCCGCCGCCTTCTGCGCATGCGCATGAGCCGCAGATTGACGTCGCTTCACGCCACGCTCCAATCAAACTGGTTCTGATTCCAGCGTGCGTCGCGCCCGGCGTCGGCGACGATTCTAGGAAACCAAGCCTTAAATTGACTTTAGACCAGTTTGTTGACACTTTCAGCTTAACTGAAATAACATCTGCCTTCGGCTCGGTTATTGTCTATGCCAGACTATGAGTAAAATTTAGGACGAAACTGCAGTCTCTTGATGATAAAACTGAGCTGTCGGCGTATGATTTGATAATTACTTACGGTGTTTTTCAATTCGATCATATTTCATCGCAAAGCTTTATTGAGCTTATTTTATTAAACACATCAGTTATTTTGATGCATGAAATTGTTATCAAAAAATATTTTGTTGAGGTCCGATCATTCTTTTGCTTTAACCCTGTATAACAACTTACAAATTAAAGTGAAAACCAATGCTGCGGAAAATTTCTATGGCGTTAAACAATGTGAACTATTAAAAGCTGAAATGTGCCCCTGATGCTTTGTGAACACTCCAAACACGGATTCTGCTTGAGTGCCAATTGTTGGAATGACTGCGAAGGGAAATCGCAATTGAATGCCATGTGCAGCTGTCCTCTCCAATCGCTTCTCGCCCACTGATCTGCAAGATAGCGGGAACAAATCTTGCATCGTCTACGCCTCAAAGGATTTAACCTTAGGATTAACAAGGGAAAAAAATTAGAATAGTTCAGTAGGTTTAGTCAGATTATTCCTAGCGTCGAACAAAAATGTGTAAAGTTTGTGGAAACGTATTGAAATGCAAATGACTTAGTATTTTTTAAATACAAATATATTTTTTTTTATTTATAGTTAGTTGAATTTCAGAAATATTAAATCATCAGAATTCACAAAAAGCAGTTAGTTTCTCCGATGTCTTTCAAAAAAATAAAAATAAATAAGTTAACCGCCGTTACTTCTTTTTGTATTTTGACAAGAAACATCCGATCACTGTCGACCTATAGAAAGTCCGTTTGTCAGTGTTCTGCAGTCAAGACACGGCACACACATACATACATTTACATATCTTGCATATTGGAAGACAGAAAATGAGAGTCTACTTTTTCCTTTCCAATTTTTGATATGATAATTCATAGCTTGATTTTTTTTTTTTTTTGTGCATATGGAAAGACTGAAAAACTTAAACTTCTTAGACTTAAAAGTAATGGAATAGTTTAGAAATGAACATAAATTTTTGCTTTTACTTCTTTATTTATGTATTTGTTTTAATTTTATTTTTTAAATATAGTTCCGTTTTTTTTTTTTTTTTTTTTTTTTTTTTTTTTTTTTTTGCATCGCTGTGTATGTTGAAAGCTCTTTACATTTAATCACGTAGAAAAAACTAGCAGCAAAATTATTTTACAAACATTTAAAACCAAAAATTAAAGACGGCCTGAACTTTCCGAAATATTTATCAGTATTGTATAGCAAAATCATTCACTAGAGCGTCAAGACAATAAATGCCGTTGGTTAATAAAACCATTTAACTACCTGCCGTAACATGAGAAAACTACGGTAACATAAAAAGAACGAATCAGCAATGTAAAAGTCAGACTTTGTTTTACGCATATAAAAAGACTGATAATCTTAAACTTCTCGCACGTAAGAGTGTAATGGAATCGTTTAAAAACAAATCTAAAATTCAAACTTGCCAAAAAATTTTCTCACGGCGTGCTTTGCGGAGTACACAAAACGCAAGCAACTTTTCTTCTAACTTCCATTTGTGAGCCACAGGGAAATATAAAACATCTCTTAAAGATTCCTCAGTAAGTTTTAACAGTCACATATACTAAGAATTTGATATTTCTTTTCCAACGCCCATTTACATATAAAGTGCATTTTCTCTTCATGTTGCTGTGTGGAATGAAAGAAGGAATAAATAAGAAACTAGTGCTGGGATTAAACCTGGAATATTTAAATACCACTTTCGGAGTCTGAAACTCGATTCTAGACTCTTGCTTTCTGATTATTTTGCTTATTGCGCAATCCTTTTTAAATTTGTTAATAAAGTATTCAACTTTTTAAAAGTTTTAGCAACTATAAACTATTTAAGGCAAGATTTATTGCAACAAAGTAAAGTAATTAAGTACCTTAATTATATTTAAGGTTTAAAGAAAAAAAAAACATAAATTCAAATCATTGTTCCCCTTTAACACTGCAAGTACCTGGCAACCGAGCCCAGCTCGGTTAAAAAAAAGAGGTTTTGCAAAATCGTGTTTTTTTCTATACTTCGGAGTACTTATTTAGAGGAACTTGAAAAGCATTTTTATGCCCTTGGTTGCAATTACGCATTTAAAACAGCCGTAATTTATTTTAAAAAACACAACCTTATTTAAACGATGCGCACGGTAAGATCTGGAGTGGCTATATAGACAGACCGACGCCTCAAGATTAAGTTTCACCACTTTGAATTCAACTTATTTACTTTTACTTTCAACTTTTCATTGTTGCGGAGCTAGGGTTACCAGAAATTTTTTCGCACATTGCTATGGGGCCATTCCATGAAAAGTGAAACCAATTGGTCAAAAATTCATGTTGAAGTTATGTTGCTATGTTATACATCATTTTAAAGCTTAAGATGTATATTTTAAGAATCCTGCATTGGTTTTTTGGTGAGAGTTAGAATAATACTTGTTTTCTTAGTTGGAAGTACGATATTCACGAACTTGTAAAAAATCAGAAAAAGAACACATTTTCAAATGCATATTTCTCATCGAAAAATAAAAACAAAAATAACTACTTGTAGCACAATTTTAACTACTAAGACGGTACTATAATAATATGTATTCGTTAATTTCTTTTAAATTGATCTAAATGGTGTAATTCGAAGTTTGAAAAAAAGAAGTTTGATATTACGTCTGTAACAAAAAAGAAGCAAAAGTTGTCATTACGTCCTAAAAAATCAAAATTAAAAAAAAACCCTTAATGGTCCTTTTGGAAATTCTTAGAGTAATTGCCCACTATAGTTAAAAATATTGCAAGTGATTTAGTTTTTAAATTAATGTTGTTACAGACGTAACATTTCGGACATAACAAATGGCTCTATGTTACGTCCGTAGCAAAAGTAAATTTCCAATTAAATAGGTAAAAAGCACAGGATGAGCAATACATGTATATAGCATAATATGGTACGAGTACTAAAGTTTCTGGTATTCTGATTTTGAAATTTTTAATTATGTCGGCATGTAATTGAAATTTATTTCTTAAGATTAATAAAATACACATATGGTATAACTGATTATAATTTATACCTCAACTGGCATTTTTTGCTACGTCACATGGAAAGGGAGCTGTGAATGGAGTTGGGGGTATGGTCAAGCACCAGGTTTGGCAGAGAGTAAGATCTAGAACAGCATTTGTCAACGACGCTCTTTCCTTTTTTCAGTGTGCAATCTCCATTGCAGAAAAAGTTAAAATTATTTATATGCCCCAGGAAAATGTTTTAAAGATGACGCCAAAATTGGAAGAACGGTGGGCTAACATCGTGAATTTGCCAAAAGCCCGCGAAATGCATTGTTTTCGAACAGAATACGAAAATGCCGTTCGAATTTCGAGAACGTCGGACGAAAAAGGACACATTTTTTCATTCAAAAAAAAAAAAATTATCAAAATTGACCAACTGTCACCAAGAAGGTTAAATTTTAGTTTGGTACTAGTATTCTGCTATATCATCCAACATTTTCAAATTTTTAAGTTCTCCTAAGACCAATCACTGGTTCCAGGGAGGAATTTACTTTTCCCGATTTTTTTATGTAGCAGCCCCATTATGCATTAATTTTAAGAATACAAATAAATAAATTTGTGTGAAGGTCCTTCTAAACTTTTCTTGTGTCAATCTTTCTTGGAAATAATTGTCTTAAGATGCATTAATTTATTGTTACATATTGACATATCAGCATATGCTCTCAACTCCTCCAGACTTACCCAAATTTTCTAAAACTGTTACAGTATAACTTAAAATATTCAAATAATGTGTTAATTAATGCTACTGTATTGTTTTAGCACAAAAATCTTTGTTTATTCCTGCTTTAAAATACTGTTTTCTACTTTCAAATCAGAGATGTTACGTCTGTAACACCACTTTGTTTCGTCCGTAACAAGTTTATGAATTTTTTTCACAAATTCGGCAGTCAAAATCCACACAATCTTTATAGTTTTAGAAAGCTTGAAGTCTCTAGAACACGTATTTAAAAAAAAAAGTTCAAAATTTCCGTATAATTCAGAGGAATATTGTAAGTTGTATGACATAGTCGAGTTTTTGCTGTTTTGTGAATTACGTCTGTAACAGGCAGTTTTTAATTTCTGTATTTTTTTGTAATTAAGCAATCTGCACGCAAATTTAATGTAGCATAAACATCATCAAGTTACACTACAGGAAAAAAAATTGAAGACTTTCATCAGCCCAAACCAGAGTTATTTGTGTTCAAAGTCTGCGATTGTTACGTCTGTAACGATGAAATTGCCCTATGTTTTGCCAAATCCACGTGTCACTAATTATTACTCACGGTGAAAAATAACCAAAACGCCATACCTTGACAGAAAAGACAACCACTCAAGCACTCAAACACGAGCTGGATCCAAAGTGGTCAAACAATCTTGATGCGTCGGCTCGTCTATATAGGGGCATTAGTAAGATCATACTACAAAAACTTTATTTTGATCTTTCTCTTTATCATTTCAAAAACAATAGCAATTCTAACGTGTTGCCATAACTTATTTGCCAATACCATAAAAAGTTAAATTTACGCTGATGTGATTAAATATAAAACCCATTGTTATAATAAAACGTGGTTGCTATGAAACAGTAACAATAATAGTAATCATAAAGAAAATGGCGAAAGAAAGCTTCTCAAACTTTTAAAATGAAGGCACAAAAAACGGGGTTTTTTGTGAAAACTCGCATTTTTACAGAAAAAACGCCGATGTAAATGAACTCAAAAACCAAAACTTTATCTAAATACAAATTTTATCAAAACCGTTTGAGCTGTTTTCGAGATACGAAATACAAGAATTGCTCGTTTAAAGATATTAGATATGTCAAAATCTAGTACACTATCACAAGTTACCCCAATCTACCTTCTATAAACTGTTTTTCTCAATGAAGATTAGCTTCGAATCTTCATTTGAAATATTTACTACTTTTTTTTTAAATTATTATTATTATTATTATTTTCTTTTCTTTTCTTTTCTTTTTTTTTTGAAAAATCTTTTAAACAACATAACAGGAAAAAAGGACAAGAAGCAATCCAATACGTCATTTGTGCGCTATATCTGCTGTCAGCAATTGGCAGGAGTTTCTTCTTTATGAAACTGAAGAACACTCATTGTTCATACGAGCGTGAAAATTCATCGTGCCGAGGGAAGCTTCCTGACATTGAATCAATATTTACTCAATAAAGCAAAGAGCTACGATGAATATTCATTTCGTAAAAACTTTAAGTACTTAAAGAAAAGCTGAACTTTAAGCATATCGAACACATTTATTCAAATAATTTTTTTCCCCTTTTTGTATATCAGTTTGCTTCAAGGAAACGTATAACCTACAGCTTGCAGAGTAGTTTTCGTATCATTCATTCTTTAAAAAGCGTAAGTTTGTTCATCGTTTTCACTTTTCATTTATTGTTTTTATAACCAATCGCTTTTTGAATTTTAGTAGGATAAAAAAAACTTCATTTAATTTAAAAGATTTAACAAAATGATGAGATACAGACTTTTAAATTTTCAGTTTTTAAAATGCAATCAGTAATTTTAACTTGTTTAAGTTATTACATAAAATAATGTATCACGAATTATTGCCAAATGCATTTGAAAATCTAATGCATTGAATCATTAAACACTTAACGTTGCACATCAACTTCATTTGATCTTAAAAATTTAAATCAAGAAAAATAAACTTCTCACTGAGATATTGAAAATTTTCATATAAACTAAAAGCACATCATACAACAATGTAGGCCAGTAATTCTAAATTTTCAGTTTATTGCCATTTTTTGGAAGTTATATCTACTCAGTTGTAATTTTTTGACGATATTGTTACTCTGATAAAGAATATTATTTGAGTTTTAGAGTAGAAAACACGCATTTAAATTACTTTTTGATTTTTTTTAAAGATCAATTTTAAAAATGTCCAGTATAGTTAAAACGTACAGGAGGAAAATCAGTACAGAAGGTGTCATCATTCCGTTTCAAGGAAACGGAATGATGACACCATCTAGTGGTTGCTGAAGTATACTTCTTCAACAGTGACCATATTCTGAGCTTCTGTGCAAAACCACTCCAGTCAGCTGAAATATTTTTTCAGAAATAGACGGTATTGGGGACCTCGATGAAATCAAAAACATTGAAATGCGTTTTTCTCAAAAGTAGCATTTACTGCCTACCGCTATTTTTTCCCTGCACTCTTCAGTTGTTATCTCAAAATGTTTAGCTGTATAAGAAAAAATAATGGAAATATCTATTGCATGGATATTTTTTCAATGTAGAGACATTTAGGGTAGCTTTAAACCATCTAACCCAACTTTCACCCACTTCATCTTTCTTTTCCATTGTATTTCAAACGAAACTGTAGAAGGTTTTCAACTAACGATTTCATCTAATTGAAAGAGCATTGCCCTAAACTTCAGAACCAGTGTCGCGTATTTAAAATTTATGTCTTATGCTAAGAAATTTATCTAATATTTAATAAAATTAACCTCTTGAGAAAGTACCTTTAACAAATTGGCTTCAAGGATTATTTTCACAGCTAAGCGACTGTCTGTAATTGTAAGATTAATAGTTCTCCTGTCCGGAAAACATCTGGAGAAGATTGCATTTGGCATATTCTTTTTATGGGTTGTTTCCTTAAATGCCTATTTTCTTCAAAGGCTAGATTGATAGCTTTTCTCCCATGAGGTCCAATATATTTATCGTTCCCGTTTTTCTCCAGAGTCTGCTCAAACGGGAAAATATTTCAAAAATGCAAAAATAAAATCACACGTAGGAAATATTTATGTCCAAAAAAAACAAATTATTATGCCCTTTAATTTACACAGAAAACGTTCTATTTTTCAACATAACTAACTGATTTGAAAGAATTATTACATTTGGTTCAAGCATTCTTCTACGAAATATTCTGAAATATTTACTTATTATAAAAATGGGCCCGCACTGTCTTTTTATCGTCTTGTGAAGAGAAAAGATAATTGATTGCGACGACATTCGATTCCGAATCCTCTGCACGTTTTTATGTAATGACCACGTTGTTAACTTCTGGCTCAAGAGCTTCATTCCTGCTCTTTGTTAGAAAAGGGGTAGCAATAAGGGCTTCTTACCAATGTACTTATAATGCAAATACGTGGGCTGGATTTGTTCGTAATTAGGATAAGTTTTAAGGAGACGTTATTCAATTACTCTTTTGGATGATCGTGGAATTTCAGTCATTTTGCTTGCCAAATATTGCTGTGGTATGTATGATGTTTGTTTTTATCAAAAGAGCAGTTGCGTCAGATTAGTATAAAATCTTTAGAAGCTAATTGTGGTGAAGAAAGACGTGAAAATTTTATCTTGAGTGTACTAGAATTAAGATTTTGATGGCATAGGTTCGATATTAAATCAGAAATCTACTGGTTAAATGTCTTCTCTTATGGTATCTTTTAAAGTGTTACATCTATTTGTATTAAAATACTAGAATTGGTAATATGTGCTTAACTTCTAAGAAACTCGCTGATTTCGTTCGAATTCAGATTAAATTACTTCTCATTCACGTTCTGATACCGGAAATAAACACTGGGTTTACTTGTGCATACAAGTATAAATGTTCACAAATGTACAAATAATATAGTTGCGTAAAAACTACTATAATCAAGATCATTTTATCAGGATGCATCATTTCCATATCTCTCGTTACACTGGAACATCCTCTCTCGAAGCGATGTATTTTATAGTAATGATATTCATGGCGTGGAGCGTTCTATGAAAGATGTTTACATTTCTACTATTACATTTCTACTATGTTTACATTCACACATACTATTTTAACATTTTTGACCCCCCCCCCCCCTCTTTGTCACAATGCTTCACTCTTAGCCTTACTCCTTCCCCTCGTCATATGTCACGCTATTGTTTGTAATCGTATTTCATTTGTTTTTAAAAAAAATATGTTATATGTCACACTTCTTGCTACCCCAACCTTGTCACAAATAGTCAGACTTACAGAAACCCCCATTCTCCTCAAAGTGTGACGTAATTTGTGGACGGTGCCTGTTGTATATTCTTCAGCTTGAAAAAAAAAGAAAAATGATGTTTACATATTGCGAAAATCATTTTTTCTTTGCAAAAGCTTTTATACCATGTGCATTACTAATGATCTTCCATCTAAAAACAAATATTCCCGAATATAAGTTCCTGTAAATTATATTTTATCTTCTTGATATTTTTATAATACTTTATAACGTGTTCAAATTCCAATGTCAGCTTACGATCGAAACACGGAGCCCCACCTCCCCTTTCATTCAGACATTTCCAATTTCCATTTGATTTGCCGCTTCCCATTGCACCTAATTTCAGCAACCTTTTCGGAAATGATGGTAGGGCGTGTTGATGCTGGAAACGGACAAGTGCAAGCCCTTATCCAACACCAAAGGAACTGTTGGCCTTAAATCCCTTTTTCTCTTTTCATCTGCTACTACTCCATAAGGGCGAAGGGGAGGTGGGAAATTTGTTCTATGAATGAAAGGATACACTCAGTACCCCAAGGGATCAGGAAAGTAGGTGGCACTGTGTTCTTAATCTTCGTACCTCGCCGTTCAGTAACGTGATTACAAAAGTAGGGGGAAAATTGACACTGATGCAAACTAATGACTATTGATGGGGTGGGATCTTTGCAGGAAGGGAAATATTTTTCCAGAATCATTTCCCTCGGTTTCCGGGCACATAAATCAAATGAGTTTGATAAAAATGCGGTAGAGGTGGATATGAGGAAATAAACTGGAGGGCAGAGTTGTTTGATGCACATAAGGAGTTATTGAGGTTGTGTATTGAATGCGATTGAAATTTGTTACATTTTTCATAAGTGAGGAGTTTTAATGATTAAGGGAGAGTAGTGTCTGAAAGACGGGTTCTCCCAAGAGTTAGTTCAAGTGAAATTGATTTCCATATGCTATATATATTTTGTAATTGAAAATCTAAGATATGTCTGCTTTGTACACAGAATTACAATTGAGCATACTGTATGTTTTCTCTTCCATGCAAATTTTGAAAAAAAAGAACAAAATTTTTATTTCTGTTTAAGTAACTTCATTAAATGCATTTCATGTCAGACATAAAATGCAGATTTTTATTTTTTTTTTAATTATCTTAAAATGAATGCATATATTCTATTTTGCGAGCCTCTAGTCAACAAGCACTCACGATTTAACGAACAATTCGCTAGTCCAGAAAAGTGCGCCATTGAAGCAATGTAATTTTTCATTTCTATTTTTAACCCCCCCCCCCCCCGAAAATTGTAAAAATCTCTTTTACGAACTCAACATATGATGAAAGTAGCCTTTTCGTCTGAATAACGCCACCGTCCCTCCCGCGGGAAATCTTGGGAAAGAAGATAGTACCCAGGCCCGTAATTTCAAGTTTTTTCAGGGGGGGGGGTCAAAGGGTGCAAACACAATTCAATTTCGTCGGAAAACAACACAAACCACTCCCACCTATAGGCAAAAACATTGATTTCTCAAAGTCAGAGAGGTTCAATCAACCCCCCCCCCCTAAATGACGGGCCTGATATTATCTTTGATTTAAATCATAATTTCATCACCTTTCGTGCTTATTGCCTTTTCTACGAAGAAATAAATAACTTTAAAAATAATTGTCGGACCTTCATCTTGTGATCCAAAATTCAGAAAGTCTGTTTTCAGACTTTGTTTTCGTTTTGTTTAGTTTACTTAAAATAAAAAATATCGGTTAGTATTGATAGAATTCACCCTGGAAATATGCGTACCATACGCAGTACATTCGATCGCTACAATTTTACGAATTCTCGTTTTCATCAACTTCTTTTGCGATCCCTAGAAGTTCGTAAAATCAAATCTCAACCATATTAAGTAAAGTTTAAAATATTCTCTTTATTTCCATCTTTTTTTTTTCTTTTTGTTGGATAAATCTTTTGTCTAAGAGCACGCAGTTATAAATATTGCAAAGAAGATGGGCATTTAAAACCAAATAAGATATTACGTGGAAATAGAAAAATCCTTGCATTGATATTGATTTTGTTTCAGTAAGTAGTAAGTCTATTGAAGTAAAATATACACTGAAGTGACAAAAGTCATGGGATAGCAATATGCAAATTTTCAGATGGCAGTAGCATCGCATAGAACAGGTATAAATGCGCAGTGCTTTTACAGAGCTTTCATTTCTGTTCAAGTTAATCATGTGAAGAGGTTTTAACGTGATGATGACCGCACGACGTGAATTAACAGACTTTGAACGCGGAATGTTAGTTGGAGCTAGACGCATGGGTCATGCCATTTCGGAAATCGTTAGAGAATTCAACATTCCCAGATCCACTGTGTCAAGAGTGTGCCGAGAGTATGAAATTTCAGGCATAACATCCCACCATGGACAGCGCAGTGGTCGACCGCCTGCACTTAAAGATCGAGACCGGCGACGTCTGCAAAGAGTCGTAAATTCTAACAGACAAGCAACACTGCGTCAAATCACCGTAGAAATCAATGTGGGACGTACAATGGACGTGTCTGCTAGAACTGTGCGGAGAAATTTGGATTTCTTGGGCTATTCCAGCAGAAGACCGACTCGAGTGCCTTTACTGACAGAACGACATCGCTTGCAGCGACTCTCGTGGGCACGTGAGCATATCGGTTGGTCCCTAGATGAATGGAAAACCGTGGCCTGGTCCGATGAGTCACGATTTCAGCTGGTAAGAGCCGATGGTAGGGTTCGAGTGTGGCGCAGACCCCACGAAGCCATGGACCCAAACTGTCAGCAAGGCACTGTTCAAGCTGGTGGTGGCTCCGTAATGGTGTGGGCTGTTTTTTCATGGCATGGACTTGGTCCTCTAGTGCGACTGGACCGAACATTGACTGGAAATGCTTATGTGCAGCTACTTGGAGATCACTTGCAGCCATTCATGGACTTCATGTACCCAAACAACGATGGGATTTTTATGGATGACAATGCGCCATGTCACCGGGCCACAACTGTTCGCAATTGGTTTGAAGAAAATTCTGGACAATTCCAACGAATGATTTGGCCACCTAGATCGCCCGACATGAATCCCATTGAGCATTTATGGGACACCATCGAGAGGTCTGTTCGTGCCCAAAATCCTGCCCCATCAACGCTTTCACAATTATGGACGTCTATCGAGACAGCATGGCTCAATATTCCTGCAGAAGACTTCCAACGACTTGTTGAGTCCATGCCACGTCGAGTTGTTGCACTTCGCCGGGCAAAAGGAGGGCCGACACGATTTTAAGAGGTATCCCATGACTTTTGTCACTTCAGTGTATATTTACCGAATTAATGTGCAATGTAAATTATGAAGCATCTCTAATTGTTTGCAAACAGTGTCACAGTTCATGGTTGGAAAATCTTGTTGAGAAAATAGTTGCGATTTTGATACAATTTTTTTAACATTTTATTATGTTAAGGTGTGGTATTAGGTTGGTACATATACAGCGCGTTTATATCTGAAGGTATAAAAACAGACTTTCTTACTATGAAGCTTTAAATTAAAATGGAAATTTACTGTAGTATTACTATGGATATTATTTTATATCTTTAATGTTTAACAGCAATTTATATTGTTGTTATTTTTACATTTTTTTTACTTATAACGTCAAAGGAAAATAACAAATTATTTCTTGCCTCAAATCGACACAAAACAGCATTAATCGCACATAGAACCTGACTATAATTCACACGCTAAGCCTTCTCAAAAGTTGAATTCGCTCTAAATCTAAAAGCTAAGCTAAAATTTATATCCACACCAAAACGAAACAGATTTCCAAAAATATTAATATCCCAATAAACAAGAACACTTTTCTAATATTGAAACTTATTCACTTACGCTCTGCCAACAACACATAAAGTTGAAATACAGTGACATCAATCAAATCTCTGTAACCATACTTGCTCAAATCTTTTCAAAATCAATCTGACTATCCGTATAATCTGACTATATTTCACACGCTAGTCGTTCTCAAAAATTTAATTCGCTCTAAAGCTAAGCTAAAATTTATATCCACACCAAAATAAAACGGATTTCCGAAAATATTAATATCCCAATAAAGAAGAACACTTTTCAAATATTGAAACTTATTTACTTCCACCTTAAATCCTTAGCGTCTTGCACATGCTCTGCCAACAACACATAAAGCTGAAATTCAGTGACATCAATCAAATCTCTCTCTAACCATACTTGCTCAAATCCTTCCAAAATCAATCTCTCAAATCGACGCGACAGGGAGTTGTAAGACCAGTGCAACCGTCATGCTCAACTAGTCAATATGCGAACTGGGAGCAGTGGAACAGAGATAAGACACCGTTAGCTATTAGCTGCTTGTAGTAGCAGTGCTATCATCACTTTACGCTATTATTACGCTTCTCGCCATTCATTTCCCCCCTTCACTCCCTCTGTGCTGTTATCTCCTGCCGACCAGATAGGATGCGGTGATAGGCCTTTGTTATGGCCCTGTTCGCCCAGCATCGCAACAACTTTGATAAGGAAAACACTGCTCCTGTTCAGAGACTGCTGCTCCCCCTCTTCCTTTTCGGAGTCGAGTCATTTGCTGTGAATTCCCTGGCTTTTCATTGATTACAATAGATATGGAAAGCACCCTTTTCGGAAAACTGCGCTCTAGGAATTGTGGAAAAATATTTTTAAATGCAATAGCGGGTTGAGTGGGTTAAGCGTCCTTTGAGGAAATGCTTCTGGGAACACTTGTGGCATGGGATACGTAAATGAATTTTGCTTGAATCAAATGCCTTTCTATAACTTTGCTGGGTTTTAGAAGACTGCGTAACTTAACTGAGTATTTTAATGTTACTCAATAATTATCTTTTACAGTAAAATATTATGCTTGTAAATAAGAGCGAACTATGTTGACGTGTCTTAAGTTCTTGCTTTCAATATGTAGGATATCTTAGAAAAAAAAAACAGACTTGTGAGAAACAGAGAACAGGGAGTTGTGATGCCTAAAATTTCTGCTCTTAATATATAGTACCTGTCATAATTTTAGGAAGAGAGCATTACAGTTTTACAACAGTGAGCAGCCTACATTTATGCGAATAGTAGGAGTTTCACCAGAATACTTGTTATTCAGAGGAAACTGGTGAAAATATACGGCAAATATCGGTAAGTTTCCTTTAACAATCATTGACGTCCCTTAGTTATCTTGTAGTGTAGCGAAAATGGTCTGAAATGCCTCTATAATATCGCAAAGGACGCTCTGTGGACAAAAGTCTTCTGTTTATGTGCTGCAATGTGTAAAATCATTATTATTATTTTTTTTATAATGCAGTCATTGTCATATATTTATGCAAGCTTTAAAGTAAGAACTCTCTTTTTTTATTGAACATTAGCAAAACATTGTTTTTAGCTATTAGTAAAACGTGTAGTTATTAATAAAACGTAACTCTTAATACTGATGATGGGAAAAAGAGATGAGTTCTTTTCACAGGCAACGTTTTTTTTAAAGCACTTAAATTTTTCAAAGATGACAGATGTTTCCCTCCTGTTATACGCTTCCGTTTTGCAAAATTTCACCCTTATTAAGGAGTGGAAATCGCCCCCACCGTCTAACGTTCCTCTCTTAAATCCGTGATTGTGCAGCAAATTAAACGTGAAACTTTTCTACTATAGAACTCCCGTAGAACACCCTCTATTACATAAAGAATAAATTTTCAATCCTGCAATTTTGTTTGATTTCGAATTGTCTGAGGGATTTTGATATGTCCTAAATTTGTAATAATAAATTGATATACCTTATATGTGCACATAAACACGAATATGAGCATATATAATTTTATGCTTTATGATGGGCTGTGACCGAAACTATATCCCTTCCGCTGCAATACTGAATATCATAATGCTTCTTGATCTATTTCCAAAACTCGAGGCAAATTTATTCATACCCTTTGAAAAGCGTCTCGACATCTTAACCTAGACCCAAATGTAAATAACTTATAAAGATACGATTTAGATAAACCTAGAAATATAGGAATGACACAATCTAAAAAGGATTGTTATGTAGCAAGAGAGCGAGGGAAAATAAAGGTTTGAATAAAACCTACAACGGTAAGCTTTCAGCTACTGAAAGCAAAGCATTTCCTTTGTAGGTACTTAAAGAGCAGAACCCCCTTCCCGCAGTTCCATGACTCATAGACAGATAAAAAGTAACTGTTTTCCCCGTCTGGGGAAAAAGACCTCCCTCTTCCCTCACTATAAACCTCATTTTTGTTCCCTTTTATGTACCAATGGGGAAGAGGAAAAGAGCAGTTTCTTTTCCCTGAGATCAGAGCCTTACTCATTTGGT
Organism: Uloborus plumipes; assembly: GCA_038373865.1. NCBI lineage: Eukaryota > Metazoa > Arthropoda > Arachnida > Araneae > Uloboridae > Uloborus > Uloborus plumipes. The sequence continues at coordinate 61,549 of JAXGGA010001198.1, read as the reverse complement.
GTGTATTATTTAGGAAAGTGGGTTATCAAGGCACCTGCAAGCCCTTCGTTTCAAGCTGTAAGAAGTTTTTTTTTCTTTTTTTTTCTTCTTTATTTTAAGCTATGTAGTGAAATTTACCCATTAGATGCTAATAGGGAGAAGCACGAGACAGAGAAAGGTACTGCGGTAAAAGTGGCTCTAGAAAAGGCTACTTAGTGGAGACGAAATGGGTATTAAAAGGTACCGTAAGTGTTAAAATATCGATTCGCAAGGAATGAAAAAGAGTACCGAACGGATATGTTGACTTGATTTAGCAAAAACTAGGCTCCCTCGGTACTGCGGTTATATATGCTTAAGAACAATTAGACTCTACTTCCAGAATGAAAATACATTTCTTTAACACTGATAGTTTCATACATATTTCTTTCAATGTGTATTCTTAAATGGTTAAAAATCAATTAGATAGCAAAAAACGTTTTATAGAGGAGAGATAAAGAAGAAAAAATCAGAGCCCTTACTCATTAAGTTCCTGTTATGCATTTAGGAATTGTGTTATCATCGCTCTTGTAAGCCATCGTTTCAAGCCATAGGAAGTATTCTTTAGATATAGAGAAACATTTATCCATTTGATGTTAATAGGGAGAAACAGGCCATGAGTCTGAAAAAGAGAGGTATTTTGTGGTGAAGGAAGTGGTTCTTGAAAACAAATACTCCGTAAAGACAAAATAGGGAGAAGCATGTCATAAGACAAAAAAAAAAAAACTTTTGGCGGTAAAATTGACTCTAAAAAAAGGCTACTTAGTGGAAACGAAATGAGTATTAAAAGGTACTTTAAGTGTTGAAATATTGATTTGCGAGCATCAAAGGAATATAGTAAACTTATCTTGACGCAATGAGTTGATTTAGCAAAGAGAAGGCTCACTTGCTGACATTGTGGCTATGCTAGCTTAAGAGCTATCATAGACTTGACTAGATGGACTCTACTTTTAGGGCTATAATACTACTTCTTATGTATTAGGTTTATTCTCTGTATTTTTAAATATTAGCTTACCATAAATATGTTTTTTTCCTTGAGACACTTTCAAAGAAAGAAGAAATATATGCTCTTAGAACCTCAATACTTGAATGTTTACCCCCTGAAAAACAAAGAGATATAATGATGCAAAACTTAATTTCCCCTAAATTTTGAAATGCAAGTAATTTGATGATAAGCGTGGATAAAATGAAGGACCGTGGTCATAATCACTACACCTTACTATAGTTTAGAAAAGAAAAACAATTTAGAAAAGGATTCTGCCGCCCCCCCTCTTTATTTTTCCCTCCAAATTAAAGTTATATTATATGCAATGACAGGAGTTTGCAGATAAAAGGTAGAAAACATTAACACTGTCGAGATTTTATTAACAAACGAAGAAACAATACTTCTTGCCAGTTTTGTCCATGGAGAAACTGAACGGTGTAGTTTACCTTGGTAAAGTACTGTTGGTACAATGTACAATGTACACGTATAAAAAAGAAACACAGTAAAAAAAAGGTAGTGGGGACAACCGCGTAAGATCTATTTGTTTTAAGCGTATATTAAAAGACTAGAAAATGTTAGCCCATGAAATCATTGTACGTTATCATATCTCAATCGTGATTCGCCATTTCAAAACAATACTTTTTTACGAGTATTATTGTATCGCATTAATTACTAACTTGCAAAAAACTGATTCATCCAAAGAGCATAAAAACTCACAGAAGCATTGGAAGGGGGGGGGGAGGAAAACCCTATTGACAAAAATACACGAAAATAACTAAGAATAACGATAGAAAAAATACAATATACAAATAATTATTTAATTCAAAGATTATATGTACTAAAGATACTTACGACAAAATAACATTTAGCTATTTCAAATTATTTAGGGGAGAGGGGGGCACATGTGAACAAAAATGACATTTTTGAATTTTTTCATTATTAATTTGAGATATAAAAGAAACAAGTGCTATACATGATACATCATACATTTTCTAATATTTTCATGCAGATAAATATCTTCTTCAACAGTGAATTCCAGCCAAAAAAATTAGTCAAAAATATGTTAAATTTTGTTCACATCTGCCCCAGTAGGGACGCAGCTGTAAACACACCTGGGGCACAAGTAAACACGGATACATAAATGGAAATAAAATACAGCTAAGCATATTTTTAAGTAGACTGCTTATTACATATTAACAAACAATGAATTTTTAAATGAAAATCACAATAAAAATATCAAGGTATTTATTCACCATGATTAATTGACTCAATTCACCGAATATTGTAGCCTTCAAGTTTTACAGAAAAAGAAACAGGAGTTGCAGCTCGACATGTGCCACCTAAAACTGAAGGTGGTGGTAATTTTAGCAGAATATCATTGTTGTTACCATCGATGTGTCATCTGTTTTTGAAAACATAAAAGTATCATTCATGGTGAATTTTCGTCTTTTTGGTAGTGAATTCTACAAGGACAAAGGCATTCACAGCTAGATTTTCTGGTGCAGGGTTGACTTCAGTACAAATTTCTTGATAGTTGCTGTCTTTAAAACTAATATCGGACTCAGCGTCACTTACTACGACTTTTAACGACTACAACTTACTACAACTGTTCTTTTCAACAGTTTAGCAAGTTTAAATTTTTTTTCTTTGCAAGTCTTTCAAATTTGAATTAAATATTGAGTATTGAAACTTTTAATTATTCAATACTTCTTAATTAGACTGTTCGATAAAAAAATCAACAATTTTTGAAATTGAAATAACTAAACACCATTATGGGGCACAGATGAACTGTTTACATCTGCCCCTTTTCTCAACTTTGGCCTAATTTGATAAAAAACTATATATTTTCAATTAAAAAAAATAGTGCATGAAAACTTTCCTTATTAATGTCACTTTAAGACGAATAAAGTTCAAATCACAGAAAAAAATAGTTCTGGATGTGTTTTTAGTCGGAGAACTGGAACATAAAAGTATATTAGAACCTCCTAAAACATAAGATCTTTGATAACTAAAAAACACACAATGGTTTAGATCTTTAAAATTTCATGCAGGATATAGTATACTTGTAGTACCATCTACATATATTTTTTCAAATTTTTCTCTTTATGTTAATTGGGTAAAATATCGTTTGTTCACATGTGCCCCCCTCTTCCCAACCTCCAAAAGACACAAATAAAAAGTATCTTATATTAATTTATTATAGTATTATATTATTGTATTATAGTTATTCGTATTATTTTTTTTTTCTTCACTTTAATTTGTTACTTGGTTAGTTTTTTGGTTACTCTTTTTATTATTATTATTATTATTTTAACGGGACCAGAAAGAAGACGAAAGTTTAGGAAGCGACAACATTCGACTGAAAAAATAGGTGTTTGATACTCAACATCATTTCGCTCCTAGTGGTATACGTAAAAGTTCTCTCAGTCAGAAATTTCAAAAATCTTACTCTTGTTTGTTAGTGTACAAAGTATTTATTTGTAAACTTGGTGTAAAAACTAGCAATATTAATTGGTGGAATAAAACGTATTATTTCTTAAAGGTAATTAAAATTTCATTATGAGATTTTAACCCTTGTGAATTTTCTCATTTTAATCAAACACTAGATTTCGATTGGCAAACAAAGTTTTTAAACAATGTTTGATTTTCAAAGTGCTCAAAGAGTTTTCAATTGGAATATATTTGCTTCTATCAAAGATTGTCAAACAATGGCACTTGCAATTTAATTATTACTTCAGCGCAATTGGATTTTTTTCCCTATCCATCCGAACCTTTTAGAAAAACACACAAAATTAAATGTTTAATAATGCTATTGTGCAACAAAATATAATTCCAAACAATGATTTTAAACAGCACGATGTTGCAAAATTTTCAAACAAGTGTTTCAGGGTCGCAGAAGAGCCCAACTTTTTAATAGTTTCTCGCAAAGCATTACAGACGCATTGAATGTTACATCTATTTCAACAAGTGATGTCTCTGTCGTTAATCAGCGGTAATTTCCTTCAGTAGACGGAATTTTTTGAAAAGAAAAAAAAGAATGTAAATTTTGTAGCGTTTATTATTCTAACTTCATTATTTCACTTTATTTAATAGACAGACAATACATGAGTAAATTTTCAAAAAACTGCGTGTAAGATTTTACGCACTTAACATATGAATCATGTGCAAAATTAAAATTATATAATGTTATTCTATCGCAGATCTGGGAAAATATGACACGAATTTATATTATATCTCTCCCCAGTTTTCAACTTCAAACAAAAAGAATCGATATTCAAATGTACATTTTTAGAATATTTCTCTCAGCTCCGATATCGTTTTCCCCCCTGAAAACGATGTGTGGAATTTTAAAAATATGCTCCGTGGGAAAAACGATTATTTTTTCCCGAATTTCATCTCCTTTTCGTGTGCAGTTGACAAAAAAAAAGACGGGGGAAAAAGAAAAAAAATGGCGCTTGTCCGTGCTTGGACTACAACAGTATGCGCTCCCATGAAAGCGACAAGCGAATGCGATGGGCATCCCAAGGATTTTCTCCCTACAAGGGGGGATTTAGGGATTTTTTTTTCTTTGTCTCTTCACTTTCCGCCCTTCTGACTTTTACCAGTTGAGAGTCTGTTCGAATTACATGTCAGTACGTTTTCTTGACAAAGCTCGCGTGTTCTCGTTGTATTTGAGGAGAAAACACAGATAAGAAACAAAGCGACATTCTTTCCTTTTGTTGAGGTATTTCGATAATACATATCACCCTCCACACTCATGTTTCTTCTCTTTATCACATCTTTTTATTTGTTTTCTCTGCCGCTACAAAATGTTTGGATCAGTTTTTGCTCCGATACCTTGAAGAAGAATAAAAACCAGAAATACAAAATACATTGTTTTTCTATTGTTATTTGCTATTATTATATTTTTAATATATATATATATATATATATATATATATATATATATATATATATATATATATATATATATATATATATATATACGGTTTTTTTCACATGGATGATGCTTTTTTAAATGAATTATTGGGATGTAAGTATCAAATGGAACGTAGCAGCAGAATATGGACTCTCAATCAAAACATAAAGGAAAACTCAAAATACTTGAATTTTTGTTTAATAGGTAGTACTTATCATGAAATGATATCATAAGAAAAACTTTTTTTTGGGGGGGGGGGACGTTTCAACCGAAATTTCAACTAAAATTGTGATTAATATTTCCAATTTTGCATCGTGACGAGCTACGATATTTTGTTTTGAGAAAAATATGTTGTGGAATCTAATTAATATACAATATGCCACGCCTTTTTTTCAAAACTTTTTCGCTCTTTTTACGTAGCGTGCAGTAATACATAAACACTCTATCATTGTTTTAGATTTCAGCGGTATCATAATTTATCACTGCACGGTCGCTATATTTTTTTCATCCATGAGTCAATATTCTATATTTATACAGTTTGATTTCGATGAAGGAACCGGACTTTAAAATGAAAAAAGGTTCATAAAAAATGCTGGTATGAAAAACATATTTATTTGCATCACCCTAAATACGACAACAAAAAGCTATGATTTTTATAAGATAATGAACTAACAGTTTATGACGATAATTTTTGCATAAATCAAGAACTTGACGACATTAACTAAGATATCAATATATGGATGTTTCTGCATTTGCGTGTAAAGCAAATAGCAACTCATTGAGCTCAGTTTTTTCCTGATACGAGAGTATTTCGATGGTAAAACGTAAAAAATACTAAAGGCGCTACTACAGGGGAGCAAGGATGCGTTTGCCCCTTTACTTCCCAAAGAAAAGGGACCTTGTCCCTTACTTTTCAAAGTTAAAAAGTATTTTTTTTTTTTTTTGATTGAAAAATGAGCTGTTACTTTTTTCGCTAAAACAAAAGCTGTTAATTCTAAAAAATAGACATTTTTCATGTTATTTCATTAAAGTGGAACTTTGAATTAGAAAGGGGTAATCAATGATGATGAACCGTCATGAATTTTGCGGCCATATTCTGCGTTTGTTAAAAGTCATTTTATCAATAATGTTAAAATCCAATTATATAGCCAAATGTCGCGGAGAAGAAAAACAGCATCAGAAGTGCTGTCTCCAAACCACCCGCATTTCTTTTGCCCCCGCCCCCCTCTTTCGTGTCAACAGACACCTATAATTGTAAAACATATTTATTGATGAGGTATCTGTTTTATGATTTATTCTTTGTTTCATATAGATAATGAGTTTATTGTATCGATTTTTGATTGTATTGTATCAGTGGTACAGTATAGTTATAGATTGAGAAAATAGTTTTGAAAAGATCAAAAACTTGATAACACTAACCATAATTTGAATAAGCAGACGCAGCTATATTAGCGTGCGAAGTTAATTGAATTTGACGTTTTCTAGAAGCACAAGCAATTCGATAATAAAGAATAAAAATCCAGATTTTATTTCAAAAAAATATGTCGATGTTCCGAAATGTTTTCAACTATGTACGTGAAGAATGATGAGATCTCTCTTCAAGAAGAAAAGAAACGTAATCTTAGGTTTTTTATACGCTGTAAGTTTCCGTTTTACTTACCAGCAATGGTATCCTTTTGCGTCTCATCAGTTTTTTGACAGTGGAAAAGAAATTTATTAATATTTCATTGGAAATTTTTTTGTTTTTTCTCAAAACTTTTATTGCTAAAACAGCTTCAAGTTTTTTTCTGTCAATTTATATCAGTTAATCCAATGATATAATGGCCTGTGTTTCTATGACTCTTGAATAGGCGCGCACAGTTTTGTCACATAACCATTTCATTTCCCAAGCCCTTCAAATGGGAAATACTTTAGTTGTCTCAGCACTGTTTAAGTTTCTCCATTAAAATATTTGGAAAATATAATTCCCTTAAACTAAACCTGTTTTCTAACTTGGTCATTGAAGTATAAAATTGTTCTACGAAGAATAGTTATTATATAGCTGAATGTCAAGTATTTTAAGTTTAATGTCCCCCGCTGTCTCTCAAATCTTGTAATTAGAAGTTTTCTCTAGCACTGCTTTTTACATCCAGTGATTTAACTCTCTATATTCCCAAAACATATCATTGTAATGTATACCAAATACAACAGAAAAAATATTCCTTGATGTACGTCAGTCTGAATAATATGCATAAAATACTTAATTTCAATACCTTTAAATTGTTTTTAAAACATCTTCCTTGAAAGATGAAATAATTTTATTTTATATCATTGCTCTCTTATCTAACACGTTCATTGTAGTGCAAAATTTCCTACATTGAATAGTTATGTTTATAATTACAAGTAAAATGATAAAATTGAATGCCCTGCTTTCAAATCATATCCTTTTTAATTCTCTCTTGCTCTGCTTTATGTCCAATGACTTAACTCGTGATACAATAGGAGATGGACATTGCACCGAAGCGTTACTAAACAAATACTATGAAATAGCTTTTCCTAAAAAATACTTTCGTAAGAAGTAACCTGCTAACTCCACTCCTCTTAAATTTAACTTTTATCGTTCTCCATTCAAATGTAAAATGAAACGCGTCCCCAGAGAACCCTAAATAAAACAATCCGCAAGAGTTCACTTACACACTGGATCCCTCTTCAAATAGCTATTTCATTACGAATTTGTTACCAGCATAGATTATAATCTAGTAAATATCTGTAATTGTTCTCTTCCAGGTTTCTATGGACTAATGGCCGTCAAAGCTGTATTGCATTGTTCAGATTCTTTGGGTTGTCTTAGAAACGAGTTGGTTGGATCGACATTGGAAAGCAATTCTTGTGATTCGTGAAATCGGGATTGAGGCGACGATGGCATTTTCATTATCATTTTAACGCTCTAAAGAATGGAAATGGGTTTGAAGTAAGTTGTTATATTATAGTTAACTAATTAAATACCTTTTCAAGCTTCAACTTCGTTATTTCAAAATAAATATGCTTTGTTTTAAGTGAAAGGCATTCGTTCATGTGCAGCAGCAAAAGTGTCAACTTTTATCGTCTTGATAAAATAAAAGTAAAACACTACTAAAATCACGTAAAAGGGATAATAAAAATGCCTTAAAATTAACCTAAAAGTATTACTTAATATAGGAAGAGTAAAAATTAAATTAAAATGACTAATTGTTTTTAAGTCGAAAAGAAAGTGTATCAAGTCTAGGGAAATCTATACCAGTTGACCTATATCTTCCCTCTCTTTTTAAACCTTTTGGAAGCAAATAATAAACTGAAACAGAACGTTTTGCATTTGAATTATCTTTGTTAATCCACGTAACTTGATTTTTTTTTTTTTAATCAGCAAATTTTTATTCGGTTCATTGGCATTAGTCTCTAGTAATTTGAATATTCATTACGTTTAATAAAATTGGTTAAAATAGCCAAGCCGGTCATGTAAGGGGTCAGAGGGGGCTAATCCCCCCCCCCTGACTTTGAGAAATCAATGTATTTATGTATAAGTGGGTGTGGTTTCTGATATTTTCCTATGAAATTGCATTGTATTTGTACCCTTTACCCCCCTGGAAAAACTTAAAATTACGGGTCTGCAAATGGCAAAAAATATTCCAAAAAATATTTTTGAATAATAGTTAATTCTTTTTATTTTGCCTTATAGTATTTCTTTTGAAATGGTTGTATTTCTTTATTATAGCTCTTTTTAGCTATGTTCTTCATCTTAAATCGTCAAAAGTGCACTTTTTGCCCTGTCTTTAACTATCCGTAGCCCTGTCTTCATCTTAAAAAAATATCCGAATTATATTTTACTTCCTATATATATATATATATATATATATATATATATATATATATATAATATATATATATATATATATATATATATATTATATATATATATATATATATATATATATTATATATATATATATATATATATATATATATATTTATATATATATATATATATATATATATATATATATATATATATATATATATCTTAATATATAAAAATTACGTGTCCCTGTGTTTGTGGCCAATGGACTCCTCAGCTGCTGAACCGATTTTAACCAAATTTTACACGCAGTTTCAGTTTGGTCCAACTTAAATGATAGGATAGTTTTTATCTCAATTTAGGACCGCAATATATTTTTTATTGCAAATTATGTATTTAGCTACCAGCTTTTCTGTGTTCTTGGCTAAGCCTTTTTACTAAGCCTTTTTTAACACCTCCATGGCTGAGCGACGTAAAACACACGTTCTGGCAGCTTCTGGAGCGCAGTAAACAAGTAATAATATTTCTTATCTTAATATATAAAAATTACGTGTCCCTGTGTTTGTGGCCAATGGACTCCTCAATTACTGAACCGATTGTAACCAAATTTTGCACGCAGTTTCAGTTTGGTCCAACTTAAATGATAGGATAGTTTTTATCTCAATTTAGGACCGCAATGTATTTTTAATTGCAAATTATGTATTTAGCTACCAGCTTTTCTGTGTTCTTGGCTAAGCCTTTTTACTAAGCCTTTTTTGACACCTCCATGGCTGAGCGACATAAAGCACACGTTCTGACAGCTTCCGGAGCGCAGTAAACAGGTAATATCTTAATATATAAAAATTACGTGTCCCTGTGTTTGTGGCCAATGGACTCCTCAATTACTGAACCGATTGTAACCAAATTTTGCACGCAGTTTCAGTTTGGTCCAACTTAAATGATAGGATAGTTTTTATCTCAATTTAGGACCGCAATGTATTTTTAATTGCAAATTATGTATTTAGCTACCAGCTTTTCTGTGTTCTTGGCTAAACCTTTTTACTAAGCCTTTTTACTAAGCCTTTTTTGACACCTCCATGGCTGAGCGACATAAAGCACACGTTCTGACAGCTTCCGGAGCGCAGTAAACAGGTAATATCTTAATATATAAAAATTACGTGTCCCTGTGTTTGTGGCCAATGGACTCCTCAGCTGCTGAACCGATTTTAACCAAATTTTACACGCAGTTTCAGTTTGGTCCAACTTAAATGATAGGATAGTTTTTATCTCAATTTAGGACCGCAATATATTTTTTATTGCAAATTATGTATTTAGCTACCAGCTTTTCTGTGTTCTTGGCTAAGCCTTTTTACTAAGCCTTTTTTAACACCTCCATGGCTGAGCGACGTAAAACACACGTTCTGGCAGCTTCTGGAGCGCAGTAAACAAGTAATAATATTTCTTATCTTAATATATAAAAATTACGTGTCCCTGTGTTTGTGGCCAATGGACTCCTCAATTACTGAACCGATTGTAACCAAATTTTGCACGCAGTTTCAGTTTGGTCCAACTTAAATGATAGGATAGTTTTTATCTCAATTTAGGACCGCAATGTATTTTTAATTGCAAATTATGTATTTAGCTACCAGCTTTTCTGTGTTCTTGGCTAAACCTTTTTACTAAGCCTTTTTTGACACCTCCATGGCTGAGCGACATAAAGCACACGTTCTGACAGCTTCCGGAGCGCAGTAAACAGGTAATATCTTAATATATAAAAATTACGTGTCCCTGTGTTTGTGGCCAATGGACTCCTCAGCTGCTGAACCGATTTTAACCAAATTTTACACGCAGTTTCAGTTTGGTCCAACTTAAATGATAGGATAGTTTTTATCTCAATTTAGGACCGCAATATATTTTTTATTGCAAATTATGTATTTAGCTACCAGCTTTTCTGTGTTCTTGGCTAAGCCTTTTTACTAAGCCTTTTTTAACACCTCCATGGCTGAGCGACGTAAAACACACGTTCTGGCAGCTTCTGGAGCGCAGTAAACAAGTAATAATATTTCTTATAACATATAAAAACTACGTGTCCCTGTGTTTGTGGCCAATGGACTCCTCAGCTACTGAACCGATTTTAACCAAATTTTGCACCCAGTTTCAGTTTGGTCCAACTTAAATGATAGGATAGTTTTTATCTCAATTTAGGACCGCAATATATTTTTTATTGCAATTTATCTATTTAGCTACCAGCTTTTCTGTATTCTTGGCTAAAATTCTTTAAACATACCCGGAATGCCACCACATAATCTGCGGTTAAAAATTGTTTCACCCATAGTTCTTCTACGTAATTTAAATCCACCGAGATTATGCAATGGTACGCGTTTAGTTATCAAAAAAATCACCGGGAACATTATTGAGGCAATGATTTTGACTGGCAAGTCTAAAGATGAAGTAGTTCTGTTGCCACGTATCCCAATGACACCGTCAGAATCTTCAATACCCTTCAAAAGGCTACAGTTTCCCAATCGTTTAGCTTTCGCCATGTCCATTAATAAGTCCCAAGGACAAACAATGTCAATTTGCGGTTTAGATTTAGAAAATCCATATTTTTCCCATGGGCAACTATAGGTCGCTTGCTCCCGTGTGGGAAAACCGTCCAATCTATTTTTGTTTACAAGAGATAGATTAACAAAGAATATTGTGCACCGATTAGTGTTGAGTTAAACTGAAATTAAAAATGCTTATAATTCAAAAAATAACAAATAATATTGGTTAATTAGCTACCCTACCTACATTATTAAAAAATAAAATGCTACATTAAAAAATAAAATGTTACAATAGCAATTAGCAAATTTTTAATTAACTCGATTGTTACAAGCTTGAATATAATATTTATAAGTACTAAAATGCTACATTTTTTGTTGATTTTTTGTTTCTATCAAACTTAGGAAATTTTTGTTCGATTGTTTTCATATTTTGACCTCAAATTCATATTTATATAAAGTTGATCTCTATAACGGTAATAAAGTTTTTCGTTTCTATTGAAACATTATAGTTTAAGCCATACCTTAGCCACAGCAACGCGTGGCCGGGTCAGCTAGTATATATATATATTGGAAGTTTCTTCTAAGTTTTTTCCCATTACTGTGGGTGCCGCTTAAACAAATAATATAGGTTCCAAGAAATATTGTTCGATTATTCTGGGTATTTGATTAAGCACGGTTGGTTCTTTACTTTTCCAAATTGACACCATTTGTCTTAAACGTAATAATAATAATAAATAATAGCTAAAAACGGAAGTAACTAATGTTATTGGTAAAACAGTTTTGAAATAATCCAAAAAACAACTTTTCTGGTCTTTTGGAAGAACTCCTTTTTTTTCCCTTTTCTACCTTGCTTCATATTTAATCTTTATCAAATAATGATCGTCTGCAGTGTTTAAATTTTTTTTATTTAATAAAAAAATAATATTCAATAAGTTTTTATTGGCAACGACAAAACAAAAATTATTATAATGGAAATGCTTTAGTGAAATATTGAGTATTTTTCATGTTCATAATTGAAGAAAAATTTTGTTTTTTATTTTAAAATTATACTTTAAAAACATGAATACTTATTTAAAAGTAAGAGAACCATGTATGAAAAGATAATTTTGATGGACATTATTTTCAATGTTTATCAAGGTTGTCTTAACAATCTTCTGGATATTTCACCCTGCCCAAAATATCATAAGTATAACACACCTCATTGATTATTTTCTTTACAATGTTTTTCATTTGACCCAAACTTAACTTTAAACTTTAGTTTGTCAAAAATAAATAAATAAATAAAAAATAAACTTAAGCGTAAGAGGAATTTTTGCAAACATGTCTTCTTTTGTGAGAGGAAACTAATTTAAAGGCTGTTAGGTTTAGCGAACTGGAAAACGAGGTTTAATCAGAGTTCTGTGTAATGACTAAATAGCTTTTTAAATAAAAGTGCCCAAGCGCTGGTTTAATTTTTTGGGTGAAAGATCAATTTGAATAGGCCACCTCTTCCTTAATTTCTAATTTACCCCGCTGAGAATGAGTTTTTTTAGTTTGAATTTTAATGGTGTTATGTCAATTTTCGACTTTTTGCTTCTCTTTTTTAATTATTATTATTAATATTTGGTACTCAGGAAAGCTTGCAGAGAAGGATAATCATCAAAACAATTTCAATTATTATGTTTCGCGTATACAACTGCGACAAAACAATTTGACATTATTTTATTCTGATCAGGTGGTAAAAAAATATCCAAAATAGCACTAAATTTTTGATAATTATGTTTCGGTGGTATTTTACAGAAACTGTCATAAAACTTCGGTTCTTTTCTGATTGTAATTTTAAGAATTGTCCTTTTATCTACTATTTTCTATAAAATGTTTCTATTTTTAAGTAACCATCTTTAAGTAACAATGTTAAACAATGTATCTTAGTGAATAATTTCATAGTAAATATATAAATATATAAACGATTAGTTACGGCAGAAACTTTGCAGATATCGGAGTAGATAACTTCAGTAAGAACTAGTCTTTATTAAAACATTTCCTCTTTAGTTTCTAGTTTTTTGTGCCAGCTGATTAAAATAGTATTAGTGGTGTTCTAAAAAGTATAAAAAAGCTAAAAGTTTTTGTTTTCAGCATAATTTATATTTTAAAGGAAATAAAACATATTTGCTTACTCAACTCATTGCTTTTGAAGTGAGTACTACATTAATAACTTAAAATAAAGCTGAATTATGTTTATCATCTATATGAATTATACAGTAGCATTTATTATTTTACAACTATATTTCTACTTCCACGTTATTGCATATGGCGCAGTTGAAAATCACTAATCTTAACGGACTACTTTAGACCATTTGAAAAAACCAGAAAGCATTTTCAAAAAAAAATAATAAATACAAATAAATGCTAGGAAGTTTATTTGTTGATGAAAGCCTAAAAATGGCCTCCCCTGAATTTCCTAAGTCCATCAGTACTTGTCTCAACAGCATACCAACAGAAGTTCGGAAGCAATAGCCGAACAGATGAACAGAAGCTCACTAGTTTAAATGACAAAGCGATGTTTAATATTAGAAAATATGATCAGTTTAGGCCTTATTTTCGCACCATTCTCTGCAAATGAAGAAAGCTTCAAAATATTTGACATTAATCACATTTACTATAACTTTTGTCCACGCGGTTTAACTTCATTTCTTTCAATTTTTTGAATTCAAAATAGACACAACTCTGAACTCTACTGGCAAGTTTATAATGTCAGTTTTTTATTTTATTTTGCACAATAAGTTGGCAACTCCTTTTACAGCTCATTACATAAGCGAACAATTCCATAGTTATTATTTGGAAGCTACTCTTGAAGGCTAATTTGCTAAAATGTCTCACCCTACCTTGTAGTGCATTCGAATAACTACTGGAAAAATAAGGTTGCTCCGAAATTGAAACTAACATGAGTTTGATAAATTTCAGTAATTTAATTGAATTAATTACTATATTAATTCTCAGTGACTGAGTTAAAACATAATTGTAAATTTCCAGTTCAAATTTTCACAGATTCATTTTATTCTGTGTAACATTTCTCCGATGGTTAAAAGTTACTGTAAATGATAGAATTATTGTGAATCTGGTTATTAATTCGTTTTGATATTTTTAGATTTACTACTCCTTAATTTTGGAAAGTTGTCCAAACATTACTTTACAATACATTATGCAATACTTAAGGGTTTTTTCGTCAATTTTTTGCCAATACAGTAATGCTACAAAAGTATTAATGATGTACCTAAACATGGAAAAATCGTGGGTAAAGGTAACCTTGAATGACTGCCATTGAATGTTGTCACTAACTTTACTAAAACTATGTATCATATTATTGTATGGTTCAAAATCACCGTAAGTGGCATAACCCGGTTTCAATATGCCTTAGGATTACTATGCAAGGCTTTTGTTCATCCAAAAAGTGTTTGTTTTCTATAAAAGTTCAAGTAATAACGTGTTTACAATCTGACATTTCCAGTGCATGTAGTAGTTTGAAAATAAATAACGTTTAGTTATAACAGAAGTAAAATCTAACAATAAATGGTACTCTGTGACTTTTTAAATTTAAATGTTTTTTTTTAAATCTCAAAATAATAACATTTTCTTTTCTGGATGGCTAAAAAACTTAATCCTCTTCAAAATCTGATTTTTACTTTCCTCAAAGCCTTCAAGTAATCTTGTTTTACCTATGGAGCACAAAAATAAAATCAGAGACTTTCATGGATTACATCGAATCAAATAAGGTATCACTATTTTTTTCTATTTATCTTCTATATAGAAAGGACTTCTTTCGCTTACAATGTAATATGTCTGCAGATTGACTTATAATGATGAGAAACTGGAAAAGTTTTTAAAAGAAAGTCGGACTACATTGAAAAATTGATTTGTCAGTATACGTATATCTAAGCTATGATAGGACAGTACCATATGGTATGCCTTATTACATAATCTCTTTCCGTATAGAATAAATAAAATTATCTGAATGGCATTCAAAACTTTAAAAATGCTTGGATGTGCTTTGATTTTGAGTTTTACATATGCGTTTTGTTCTTTAATTTCATCTTTTTGAATTTTTAGAAAATTATGTAGTTTTGAACTGACAGCCTGTTTTGCACTTATTTTTATTTTGTGTAAACGGTAACGGTGTTTTGTTTTGTCATCTTCGTAAATTTTACTGGCCTCACGGAGCTGATGACTCATTTAAACTCTTCAGTGAAGTTCAAATGCAGTAATTTTAAAACTATATATTTGTTATTTTTGATATCAATCGACTTTTGCAATTGAAAGGTTTTGGTACAAGAAAGGGATAAAATCACATTTTAAGAACTTTCATATATCACAAAAAAAAAAAAAAAAAACCGCTTTGAAAATTAATTTTCAAGGATTTTGCCTTCATATTTAATCTGAGTATATTTGAAGTTGCCTCTAGGGGAAACCAATTTCAATTCAATATAATGTTACTTTAGTTGTGTAGTTAATTTTCATGCATTGGAGCTTTCCCGTTCTTGCTCAAAATATGTATAGTAGTCAAGATACAATTTGGAGTTTTAAAAATAATCCAAAAAATACTTGTTTTTTTTTTTTTCAAGTGGGGCTGCGTGTTAGCTACCAACCATTTGCAGATCTAGTGCATTCCCTGTGAGAGGCAATCAATCTTTCATGTGGCACCACTATCGGCGACTGCCAAGGGAACTTTGATCGCTAGTTTCCTCACTACATGAAGTCACCTGGCTCTATTCGATGCGAAATTGCGCTATGACTTTAATTTTGCCAAGATATGCTCCATGCCAAACGAATACTCGAGGCATCTTTTACATGCTGCATAATCACACGGCACGGGTGCTGTCGGTTTTCTGCATCTTGAAAATCCACGCTGTAAAAAATTAATGTTGTTTTTACAGCATAATACAGCTAATTTTAAAGTTATAAACTGTAAAAATTGCCAATTTTCCAATAATAAACTGTAAGTTTGCTACTTTTACATTACTGAACTGTAAAATTGCTAATTTTACAGTAATAAACTGTCAAATTCCAAATTTAACAGTTTATTACAGCAGTTTACAGTTTTAAACTGGAACCTCTGCTGCCAGTATTATACTGTTGTTGTTACAGTATAATACAGCAAAATTTTACGGCAATAAACAGTAAAATTTCTAACTTCACAGGAAGAAACTGGAAAATTGCTAGTTTTACAGTTTATTACCGTGCATTTTGCAGTTTTAAATTAGGAACCTCGGCTGAAAGCATTATACTGTAAAAACAACAGTTCATTTTTATCAGTGCACCGACAGGAGCCAGGTTTGATACTTCGCTTTTAGGCATGCGAAGCCGACGTCTTAACCACTATTCCACTCTGTCGGAAAAGAATACTTAGTTATAATAAAAAACTCATACGAGTCTTGTAATATAAACCCTTTAGTTTTAACATGATAATTAAGTTTTTGAGTAACTGGATTTTTTTCTTCACGAAACATAGCCATTACAGCTAATTTTCATTACTGTCTTTTTATTTTATGAAATACGTAATGGATATGTCTTGTTCTCGTACAGGTTGAAGAATCATATTTTTCTCCATTTATTTTCAGTTTCAAACACAAAAATTACATTTGGAGCTGTCCTTTTATTGCATCAGAGTCTTCCTTCGAAAAACTTCCTTTGATTGCGAATTCAAAGCTAAACCCAGAAGTGAGCTCTTTTCTGAAAGAAAAAATCAGACATTAAAAAGTTTAAAGGGAGAGGTAAACCTTCATTCATTTAAATCCACAATGTTTTAAATTATAGTGGATCAGTACGAAACATAGCAAGTCTACATGACTCCTAATAAAATATTTTTGGAAAAAAAATAGAACCGACTTCAGTTGGAAATTGCTCTAAAAAGTAAAAAATAATTTTTTTCTTTGAACACCATCGAAACTACTTTTAAACATAAGTTTTGAAGTCGGCGCGAAAACAATAGGTAAAATGATATTTAACCATATTTTGCCAACATTTTTTCAGAGAAACCATTGAAAATTAAAAGCAGAATATTTGTACCATTACACGAATGTGTGGTAATCAATGAAATGAATCCATTAAAATTTATATTTATAGTTGAATTGTAGTTGCGTATGAATCTATACATTGTTTTTGCGCCGACTTCAAAACTTATGTTTAAAAGTAGTTTCGATGGTGTTCAAAGAAAAAAATTATTTTTTACTTTTTAGAGCAATTTCCAACTGAAGTCGGTTCTATTTTTTTTTCCAAAAATATTTTATTTCATTCTTTTTAGTGTAAATGCACTTAAAATAATCAAAATATAGTTAAAAAACCATGCAGCTGTTCAAAAAAATCCTTGCAGACCTGTACTCGATCTCATTCCATCAGGAACTTCAACCCGACGCGTTTAACCACTTGATCATCGGGTCGCTCATTGCAGTAAGGATTTACGATAGCACATATTGTTTTGAATAACATGAAATTTTAGTTTTTCGATTTCTTGAATTTGACGTAAATGCAAGGTATAAAATACAGAATTTTATAAAGGTACAAAAATTAACATAATTGATTGTGTATATAATTCTTGAAAAAATAATATAAGTGCCGCAAATCAAAAACCATTTATTGCCACAATCGTCCATAAGAAAATTCTACAGCATCGAAGGACCCCATTGCCAATTTTGACAATCCGACCAAAACTGTCATTTTGTACTATAAAAAAATACGGGGTAGATCCCTATGGGGGGATGTACCTGCATAAGGACATTGCAATCATTAAATCATTCAAAAAGAAAAAAACATGCAGATGTTCAAAAAAATCCTTGCAGACCTGGACTCGTCAATCTCATTCCATCAGGAACTTCAACCTGATGTTCATAACCACTTGACCATCGGGTCGCTCATTGAGGTACGGATTTACAATAGCACATATTGTTTTAAATGACCATGAAATGTTAGTTTTTAGATCATAACTTTTTTTCTAGTGAACAAATATCGTCATATGAGTACATGGTACCTAAGTTACACCATCTCCTATCGATTTAAAAAAAATCGTTCAAATCGGTTCAGTAGATCAGATGTTATGTGCGAACAAACAAAAAAAAAAGTATACGCTTTGAATTGAGAACCTCCTAATTTTTTGAAGTCGGTTAAAAATGGCTTCATTTAAACGATATACCGCGAAAGTTTAAATAAACGCTTGAAGTCATTTGCTGCTAATAGATTTTTTGAAAAAGGCAATACAGCACAATTTTGTTTTTCGTGCATCGTAAAAAGAAATACAGTGAAATCTATGTATAACGATACTCAACGGACCGAGAAAAAATATTGTTATAGACAGATTATCATTATAGACAGTTTGAGCAATTTTTTTTTCAAATTCAAAAATATAGTTTACTAACTTTATATGATACTTAAAAAGAAAGTTTTGAGCTGTACAAGATATAAATTTATGCATGAAAGAGATAATGGACATTAGTTTATTTCAAAAGAAATTACACAAAAACTTTCACAATAAGAAAATACACACTATGTCCAGTTCATCTATCTAAATTCTTTAAGAAAATTAGATGAAAATAAAATTATTTCAGAAAAAAATCTGTTAATTTTGTTTGCTTACTTTTTGATGTGAATTATATTTGCATACACATGAATTTCAGTTCATCTAACGAGTTCAGATGCACGTCGGAAACATTTGGTAATCCCCCAATAAAATCCTGAAGAGTGTTAATTAAGGAAGTGGCTTCTAGAGGAGAAATTTCAGGCTTGTTTTGAAGGCAGCCAGCTTCCTCTTCATCATCACTTTGATTGCCAGAAATTACTTCTTCCAAAATATCTTGGTCACTTACGCTGATACAAACCTGCAGATCATTGTCTAAGTTTAAATAATCTTCAGCGTTGGATGAAAAAGTTAGATTTGCTGAGCGTTGGAAAGCACTAACTGCCGTGGGTAAACTCAACAAGGTGGTTTTCCATGGATTTCAGTTGAAAAAGAACGTTTCAGAGTCAGCTTTCCAAGAAGAAAAATTATCGTTGTAGACAGGTTTGTTAGAAAATAATTATCGTTGTACACAGGCTCAAAATGCATTGAGTAGATGGGAAGTTGGCTGGAACCAAACCAAAATACCGTAATAGGCAGGTTTATCGTTATGTACAGTATCGTTATACACAGGTTTCACTGTATAAAACTTTCTAATAGTTTAAATATAAACTTCAATTTTATTAAAAGAAAAAAAAGAAGAAGAAAAGAAATACAGACGAACCATGAGATATAAGTGAAGCTGAAATTCAAAATTTATTTTTTTGATGTACAGATGTACATTTATAAATATAATTTTTCCACGTTATTGAGGCATCAGAATTTTAATATTTACAAATAATAATGAAAAGAAGAATGCACTTCTTTGAAATAAAAAATCGCAAGAAAAATGCAGTTATTTTTTTTTTCAAAATGACTTTTTGACAGAAGATTAAATATAGTATATGAGATAATAACTTATCTTTACTTATAGACAGACACGTATGTCCCATCAATTAACACAAAATCTCGATAACCAATTTTCACCATTTGACATTGCTTGATTTGCCATTAAATAGCTTTATGAAAAAAATCTATACCCAACTATAAAGATTATGGTCCTTTAAGGTTGCAAAAGAAAAACACATGCATGTAAACATAAAGTAAAAATACATCCAAGCAAATTGAAAATCAGAAAAATGTATGCGCTGCTGAACCGTTATGAAAACATTCGCTAGTTTTCCGGGCTTGTTTATAGTATCAATTTATCAATGTTGTATGCTGTAGTATTGATCCGTTTTCCAAAAAGAAAAAAATTTTAGCACCTAGTAATATATCATTTGGCCTTTTTCAAAATTAGTCAATTGATTCTTGAAAACTTGCTTAAGACGGATTGTACTTGATATTTTAAGTCAGTCATTCTTCTTGTTGCTGTTGAGAGACAAGTACTGATAGACTTAGGAAATTCAGGGGAGGCCATTTTTCGGCTTTCATCACCAAATAAACTTCCTAGCATTTATTTGTATTTATTATTATTTTTTTTTTTTGAAAATGCTTTCGGGTTTCTTAGACGAACGAGAATAGAGATAATTTTAAGGCTAATTTCACTAATTGTAGTGATTTTCATACCGTTTTGATATGCTTCTGTAAGAGAAAGTACTCTGAAAAATTTTAAGTAAGATCGAGTGTTTATGTAAGTTAATATTTTGATGCAATTTTTAAGCTTATTTTCGTAGGAGTTTTTCTATCATGAATAAAATGTTAATTTTTCCCATTGAAATGACTACAGCTATTACAGATATTCATAAAACTTACTCGCAATTCGATTTCTGAAAAATTATAGCTCATTAATAGTAGAGTAAATTAAAAATTTGATGTTAAGTATTAATGTGCTAATACTGAAAAACAATTTATACTACTTCTGTCTGCGATAAATAACTCTCAAATCACGAATTTCTTCTGATAGATTTAATTTCTTTGCTTGGTAACAATAATTCACATACAAAACATGCATTTAAAACCATCTTGAAAACTTGATTTTTTTCTTTTTGTAGTTTTGTAATATTTTACTATCTATTTTATTGTAGTTTATTTTTCATCACTCCGAAAAATTTTGAACATATTTTCAAAATTTGAGATTCTAAAGTAAAACTTAGTCGTCATTTAATCTGAAATACTAAAACAAAAAGAATTCATAATTTATCAATTCAAACTCTCGTTTCGGGATTAATTTATTAAAATAGCATGTTGATTTGTAAAACTGATGATGAACAAAGATAGAAATCTTAAATTAATTCTTGATTTGATTTCCAGGATAACTGTTTTTTGAGAAAATCATTCAGCGATAGTTCAGTAACGCATCATTTTGTCATATTTTTATCTATCAGTACATCTAATGTAGGAAAAAAAGAAGAAAACTTCTAAATGCGAGAGAAGTAAGACGAGGCATAAATTGGATTAGCCGTCTGCTTAAAGAAAATGAACTAAATTATTGGATAACTTACTATTTCACTAATGACTGATCTTATCTCCATATTCTCGACAGAATGAAAATGAGTTTCAGATATTAATGCTCATTTGATTTTGGCAGCGTGACATCTTTTGCTTAAAGGGGAAATATTTTCCGATATAGAAACTTCATATTTTATGTCACTTGCACAAAGGAAGTTTTTCTTTAAGACAGTTTGAAGCAGTACTTAATCGTTGAATTTGGGATCCTTATCTCCAAACACAAAATATTTTAAAGCATACAAAATGATTCAATGACAAGGCTTTGCTGCAGATAAAGTAAAAAAAGAAAAAGATCTATCGTTAGACTATTAAAACTTATAAGCTATATTTGACCTTATTTTGGAATTTATTTTTCGCATAGTATAAAAGTTAGATAACAGATTAGGAACAATTTTGTCTATCTTTTAGGTAGAGAAATGAGAAAACGTTAGACATTGTTCTAAGAGTCTCTCTGTTTTACACAAATTAAAATAAAGCTGTTAAAATAAAATCAAATGATTTAAAGAGAGGAAAATTTCTCTTCAAAAGTATTGACATATTTTTCGTTTCTTTCCGGAACTGGAAAATTAATCTGTCACTTGTCAACTAAAAATCCTTCAACAGCGCCTTTTTTTCCTTCAAAATTATTCTTCTACAACTTTTTCTGCTCCTAGATGATGCATTAATGAGAAATAAATTTAGAAATTTTAAATTTATATACTTTTAGATATTATAGTGCGTACTATGTACTGGAAAAAAGGGGATTACATTTACTCATCCATGATATAATATTTATTATCCTTTTTCCAATACTGAATCAAACTAATATATGATGAAGTTAGCAAAACGTTTACTTACAATTCCGTTTATTTAAATTTCGGTGAAAGTGCTGGGAGATGTAAACTTTTAAATGGCATTTTATGAAGGTCGATGAGGCAAAATTAATATATAACCCTTAAAGAATTGAAGCTTTATAAAAACATAATATTAATAAAGCATCATTAATGTAAAAATTGTTATACTTTATATTCCTACTTTATTTCCATAAGCTTAATAACAGAAACAATTAATATCATTAATCCTTCGTTTTTTAAAAAAAATTACTACTATTGTTTCTATTTAAAAATTTCAAACAGCTGTTGAAAAAATATGTATATTTAAACATATCTGCTATGTTTTGTTTTGAATTGTAATATCTGGCAGCTTTCATTTGTATTATATGTCAGTTCATTTCTGTTCAGTGTAACTAACTTCATTAAAGACAAAAAATTAAACCAGTCTCAAATTACAGTACATGAACACCACTAAATACAGCCTTTCATAGCTTGTAAAAGCTACTACAATCAAAGCGTTTATTGCTCAACATATTCTTCACTTTGTGAAAACCGTCATCTTAGTATCGACTTTCTTAATACATTCGAGCAAATAGAGAAGTTAAAATGACTACACTAGAAAACTTTTACGTTTAACTAGTTTCCTTCCTCTAATATACACAGAAATCAGTCAAGGGTTTAAAGTACCAACACATGTCTTTTAGCTGCACAAAATTAAACAAATCCAGCGAAACATAGGCAATACGAAACAGCAATTCAAGAACCCTCGCCGATATATTGGTAACAAGAGTGCAATGTTGTTATCGCAGAAAGAAGTGAATTCCGAGTTGATGTTACGTAAGGCTACTGGGGTGTAAGGTCCCGGGAGAAATTAGAGACACATTTTCTCTCGCGAGAAAGTCTCAACGTGATGGGCTTTCATGATAGGACGACAACCTAGAGGAAACGGTAGTGTCAACGGCGTAACATTTCAGCTAAACAGTTCTTAAGTGAGCATTCGTGAATAGGTGGAAAAGAAAGGGAAATGTACAAGATACATTCATTTTTATTTGTGGATAAAAACTTGCAAAAATACAACTTAAAGAATACTTGGTTTAACCATTAGCTGTAAAACAAAGGATGTCATCTGTTTTGTTACATTTAATGAGAATTGTTAGCAAGGGGATGAATGATTTTTTTTCTTTCATTTCAGGAATTTTTTGAGATAGATTCATGCCTCAGTTAAAAAAAAAAAAAAAACAAATTATATAAAACCATGAGTATCAAATCAACTGAACAGCTCCTCAACAAAAAAAAAAAAAAGAAAGAAAGAAAAAGAAAACAGTTCCTGAATACATCGGTCAAGCTTTTTAGAAAAACCTTATTTGCTATTGTTGCAAAAAAGACTTATTAACATTTGTGTGCATTTGTGAATAAGTGGAAAAGAACGAAAAATGACTAAGAGAGCTTCATTTTTATGTATGGATAAAAACTTGCTAAAATGAAACTTAAGTAATACCTGGATTGAACATGATCTGCAAAACAAATGTTTTTCTCTCGTTTGTTGACCCTAATTAGAACAGTTAGCAAACTGATGAATAGATTTTTTATTATTATTCTATCGTTTAAAAAAAAATGAGATAGACTCACATGCTTTAGTTCTTATAAAAACAATTGGTATTAAGCAATAACTATCATTTCAACTAAGCTGCTTCTCGAAAAAAAGTTCCTGAATACATCAGTCAAGTAGACGTCTTAAAAAAAAACCTTATTTGTTATTGTTACGAAGAAGACATATTAAAATTTTGTTAGAATAACTTTTTAAGGTATACCGTAACATTTTTTTTTAAATATAACTTGCGTTTCATAAGGATGTTGCATATTATTATAATGCTACTGAGATGGATGAAAAGAATCCGCTTAATGACTTGAAAAAATATTTGCTTCAAATTCATGTTCATGTTTTTTATAGAAGCGTTTTTTATTAAAAGAGATGTTTCATTCTTGCTAAGTCTTAATATTACATTTAGCGAAACGTCAAAATAACTGTCATACACTGCAAAAATAAGCTGATGCTTTTACAGTATAATACTGGCAGCAGAGGTTCCAGTTTAAAACTGGACAGTTTATTACTGTAAACTAGCATTTTTAGTTTATTAGTGTGAAATTACTGTACAATTAGCTGTATTATAGTGTAAAAATAACATTTATTTTTTACAGTTTAGAAGAAATATGACGATTTCTTTTAAAGCTTATTTTATGCTTGCAGAATTTTCTATTAATTTTTAATTGTAAAAAGTATATAAACATAGAAATGACTTTTACGCAGTAAATAGTTATGTAACTACTCGTAAAAGCGTAATCCATATAATGAACGAAATAAATTAACGCTCTAATTGTAAAAATTTATCATGAGCGTATTTGTTAGCCTACAACATCAACTCTCATGTTTTTCAAAAACTGTCTCAAATTGATACATCTAAAAATTAATTTTAACTCACTGCACTTTGGTTTTCAAGTCATAAGATAAAATTTAGAAAAATACTTTAGAAATAAAATATATGCTCACATTTGATGATATTCAATTTTCTTAAAATAACAATTATGAAATTTTACTTTAAAGTTAAATGTGAAATGTTGTGCATGTGAAATAACTTCGCTAGAAGAAGGCATAAATTTAAACAGATATTTTTCATGTAAGAAGCAAAAGTTAGCGAATTAATTTTCGATTTTAAGAATCCCAGAGCATTTATAATTTTTCAATATTAAAACTTACGGACAAGATTCAACATTTGTATTAATTTAGCAAAGCCTAGCTTTGTATTAATCTAATTGGCTAACTTTAATCGCTTTTGTTGAAATAAACAATCTAATTCTATCAATATTCGTATGAAAACCTCTTGGAGAAAATCTTCTTAATTCCAAGTATCATCTTAATTAAAATAACAGCCACGTAAAAAGACATATGGCGCCTAAAGAATGCAAGCTATTTAATCTTTTTAGTGCCTCCTCTTTAACCATGCACTAAAAATTTCAAGAATCGTCCATCAGTCTTTTTAAGAGAATAATAATTACTGCAACGAACTATAACATCTTGAATGACGCATTATTAGCTGCTATATTTGAGTATAAATACGGTTTAAAAAATACAAAATGCGATAAGAAAAAAAAAATTGGACATTTTTCTTTTGAGAGAAAGTTACCCAATTTCAGTAATGGAACAGTGAACGTAGTAAATATCTGTTACCAATAAGTTGAATTGTTATTGGTATGGAAGATCTGCTTTTAAGAAGATTATCATGTAATGCATCAGTAAACGAGATTTAAAATGATTTACTTAATCAAAATCTTAATTTTTACTGAATTAGCTCGAAAAATAAATTTGAAAGTAAATGAAAATCAACTTTTACGCTTCTAACTTTCTTACTGCATTTTTTCTTACTACGATCAATATCATTACAAAAATTCAAAAGTTTTCAGGAATTTGCTTTGGAAGCCCCTGATCATTTAATATATTCTTATCAAGACTTTGTTTTCAGTTAAATTATTTTGACTCACATCAACGATGGAAATATGGTTTTCAAAATGCATAGAATCCGTAGCTGCAAATATTTTCTCCTGCTACCCTACCACCCATACATCTTGCTTTTACTGAAATCAGTTCTGCCATCAAAGTTAAAGTATTACTTAAAGTTCAAAACAAAAAGAAGAAGAAAGAAAATAAAAGGAAACAGAGAAAAAAAATGCAAAAATTAATTTGAAGATTGACGTCTCGAACGAAAATTGTTTTTTTCGCAATGACAAACTACGATACGCGTGTGGTGTAATTCCGAGAGCACATAACTCAACTTTGCCCCGGGGGAGCTCTAATAACCTCGTATTTTGGAGATTCTACTGTATTTTAAACATATAAATTAAGTATTTGTTAACGGTAACGGCATTACAAGGAGTTTAAAATAATTAAACTTCGTAAATTTTAATTTACAAGTATTTATTCAGCTATTAATGCATTTACCCTAGTGCTCTTACACTGCAAAAAATATACCGTTGTTTTTACAGTATAATACAGGAAGTAGAGGTTAGAGTTTAAAACTGTAAAATCTACAGTAATAAACTATAAAACTAGCAATTTTAGTTTATTACTGTAAAGCAGCAATTTTAAAGTTTATTACCAACATTTAAGTTTATTACCTCAAAATTAGCTGTATTATGCTGTAAAAACAGCAATATAATACTGGCCGCAGAGGTTCCAGTTTAAAACTTTAAAATGCACAGTAATAAACTTCAAAATTAGCTATTTTACAGTTTATTACTGTAAAGCAGTAAATTTACAGTTTAATAGAGTAAAACTAGCAATTTTGCAGCTTATTACTGTAAAATTATCAATTTTTATAGTTTGTTGCTGTAAAATCAGCTGTATAGTACTGTAAAAACAACATCCATTTTTTACAGTTAAGTCTGTGGTAGAAAATTAGAAAAATCAGAATGTAAAATGCATATCAAATATACTCGTTCTCCTCCACTCATTATGAAAAATATATCATTTCTCAATTTAATAGGAGTGACAGTTTTTAAAAAAATAATTGAAAGAATCGGATCGGATACGTGCTCAATGCCGACAAATTTTGTGAGCCGATCTTTAGCTTAACTTAGCACATGCATTCTATTTTAAAAATTGCTGAAACAAATTCCACCATCATAAGGTAAAGTGGATTGCGCAATGTCGTTATAGTGAGAACATCGAAATTCATATAATATGAAACATCATGAAAGTTGCTATAAAATGACTATTGTCCAAGACGAAGCTGGTTATTTTTTTCCGTTTCCTTGTTTTGAAATTGGTCTTACCATAAACTTAAAATTCGACTATTTATTTATTAATCTTTAAAACTCCCCCTTGCTCAACATCTTTAAGCCCTAAATAAATAAGTACTACAAGATTTAATGATGTAAATAACCCCAAGAGAACAGTTGAATTAATTGACGAGAAAAGAAAAATGTTATCGTTTCCAACAGCACTGGACAAAAAAAAAAAAAAAAAAAAAAAAAACACATAAATATTCTTAAATTTCCAACCTAATGTAAGGATACCATTTTTATCACAATAAAAATGAAAAATATCGATTTTTGTCAGCAAAATAAACAACTTTCGGTAGCAAAACAATCAAAATCTGCTAGTTTTTAGAGCGTAATTTGATAAAATAACAATGCTTCAAGCTTTAGAAAAAAACAATTGAGATTGTTTTACGAGGCTATAACTTGTAGAAATTAATTTAACTGAAACATAACCACGGGCTGCAAAAAAATGTATAGTAAAATAATTCCATACCTAGCTTAGACGAGCTTCAGGAAAATGTCTTGATGAACTCAAGAGTTATTTTAAAAAGGTTAGCGGAGCTTTTAAATGAATTCTTTGCTTTTTGTTTCCCAAGTAAAAGCATTTCGACTGTCGAATTCACATTCAAACTTTAAAAGTCTTACAAGAAGTCATTAGAGCAGCAATGAAAATGTGTTATATCTACTTAATTACTCAATTTTTGCACTTCATCGCTGAAATAAAAAATAATCGAAAGAACTTTATCGTTTGTTAAAATTTAATGCAGTTGTTTGCCTCTGACAACAGTATTATTCTAACTTAAAAAGTAAAGCGACTCGTTTTAATTACGGCATTAATTCCACATGCTACTCTGTTAAATTTGATATTATATATATATATATATATATATATATATATATATATATATATATATAAACTTAAAAACTAGCACAAAGACAAGCAAGCAAAGTGTAATGGCATTGACATTTAGATTTAACAATAGCAGAAGCAAATTATGTACCTTCCAGTTTAAGGTGCGAGTTCAAATTAGCCAGAGAAAAGTGGTACTAACAATTCATTGCTAATCCTCCACAGATCTCATAACTGGAACTAGTAGAGAAGCTCTGTAAACTCGTATGTATTTTTTATTATTATTATTATTATTTCATTTAAACTAAGCAATAGCTTGACATTTTGGAAGCTAAAGTAGGTTACTCTAACGTCATTGACTTGTAAAAGAGGCATTGAACATAAAACGTATTTCAAAACAGAGCCTAAAGCACTACAGAATACCTGAAAGTTCAAACTCTGTCATAAAGATAAAGACAATATTGAATGCACGAAATGGCAAAAATATGTTAAAGCGGTACAGTAAAAAAAAATGTATCAATCTTCTAAAAACTAGTTTAATTATATTTTTTCCTGCCGTTTTCTAAGTCTGTCCAATTTAAAAAGCGCGTGGCTCATTTTATGCATACATAACCCAAGTGTCACCAGGCTCGTCATTTAGGAGGGTTGGGGGGGGGTGGGGGTTGTAAATTGCCTCCTACCGACTTTGAGAAATCAATGTATTTACATGTAAGTGGGCGTGGTCTTTGTTGTTTTCCAGAGAAATTGTATTGTGTTTTTACCCTTTGCCCCCCCCCCCCGGAAAAACTTGAAATGACGCCCCTGAGTGTCGCACAAGCTGTAAAATGGTTGTTGAAGTTGTGACATCTGTTTTAAAACATTCATGAAATGTTTGAACGTTGTTTGTGCTATTTGCGAATGTGGGTGAACCAAATAAGGCATTGCAGACCAATTAAGCCGACCCTCCATTTTTCTGTGAAGGAAAGCAAGATTTCACTTGATCCTGATTTTAAAGTCATCAAAAAGCCTAACTTAAGATAAATCATTTTCAACAGGGAGTTTATTATCAACATGCCAAAGCGTATAGCGACGGATATTACGAAAGAGTTTGCCTAAATTGTCTTATTTTATTTCGTAGCCAATTTTGGTTAATTTGTGGCTCACCTTACGGTTCACTAGTATAAAAAAGTTATGAATTGTTCTGGGAAACCGAGTTCGTGTAGTTGACGAATTTAAAAGGAAAAATACGGTATTTTTTTTCCTGTTATTTGATAAACAAACAAAGGTAAACTATAGCTCAATTAAGACATGATTGGTATCATTGGTACGCCAGTGTCCTTAGTAAGTCGCCAGCGAATCGGATGGATGACATGACCCTCTGCTGCAAATGCCGCACATTAAAGCACGAACCATGTGCATGAGTTAAACTGCTGCCAGACAGACAAATTTTCTAATGAAATGATTTGAAGGGTCAGGGGGAAAAACACGGTAGTCACATTTGATTCATTTTGAGAAAAACGAAATTTAAACTTTACGAACTCGTAAACTTCTCCAGTACACTTGTTCTAAAATGACAATAATACATGGACTACAGTTTTTTTTCACGAATATTGCATATACTAAACGAAATTACACTTATTTTTCTAACAGGTGGTAGCATCAGTTTTAATTCAACAAAAAGTGGACTACCAAAAGTGGTTTTCCCCCCTGACCCTTCATTTGCCCTTTTTTCAGGAATCATTTCATAAATTTAGAAAAATTGGAGCAAATTCAATGATGAATGAAAGAGTTATAAGGCCCTGAATTTTAGAGGGCCCTATTTGAAACCCTTGCCGAATTTCTAACATGATTTTTTTTCAATTTTGGTAAAAAACATTTTTGTATTTTTAAAAACTGTGCCCACTAAATCTGTTTCTTATTCAATTTGTCTTAACTAGTACTAACTATACTTACTAATTAGTACTATATATTTTTGTTTTGCTTCATATTTAGCGACATGTGCTTCTTCGTCTTAGCAGTTCCAATACAGATATTTGCCCCTGAAAATTGAAATAGGAAAAACATTCTCAACTAATTTATTACTTTGCACAGCTGCAATACTTCCACTGCAGCCAACTTCTGATCATATATAATTACTTATCCGGATTTCACTTCCAGTTTTCAGTTACCATGTGCGACGTTTATCATTTCTTAGACTTCCTTCATCCCTTTTCATCAGCCTTCCATCACTCCTAATACGACCATGAAATAATTCAGCTATCAAAATCAATCTTGACAAAGGCAAAGTGAGAAGAGGTTCTGAGGGTCACTCTTCTCTGAGCCCTTGATTTTAACAGATTCTGTCAATCCGAATATGGTAGTTTATGTACGAGGTAAGGAGTTTTACCTCTTCCCTATCGGACGGTGAAGTTCGGTGACGCTAGTGATCTTGATCGTAGATTTCAAGTTCGCATTTATCCTTCAAAGGTTCCAACAAAATATTTCCCCACTTCATGATCTTCTAGGACACAAGTTGCAACTATAGAAATACTTTCTATTAAATCAACATATTAAATTGTCACACTTTTAACATTCACCTAGTCTTGACGCCGCTTTTTTGCAGGCAACGTGCTGCCAAACGCTGTAAAATGCACTCACGCTTGCGAAGAAGTGGTAAGAGAATGAATGGTATTTAAGATGAATTCTATGTCAAACGTCAATTTCATTGAAGTAGTTTTTTGTCAATTCTCACCAAGAAAGTGTACTTCATTGAAACGATTTGGAAAATATAGTAATTGGAATTTAACATCTTAAATTACGTTTTTCGCAATCACGAATTGCAATTGATGTGTGTGCTCGCGTTTGTGTGTATGTGTGTTGTACTTAGGAATATGTGTTTAGGCGTGTGTGTTGTCTTGTTTATGTGGAGGCTTGTGTGTGAGTGTGTGTAGAAAATGGACGTCATTACCAGGAGGGGCGAAGGCTGAGGACCTAAACCAGCCGAAGGAGGAGGGGCCGGTTGACCTCCGAGAAGGTGAAGCACCGTCCACCCACTTGATGGCAATCCAATAATAAATTAAAATTACTTTTTAAAAAACGTAGCAAATGAAAGAGCATAACATATGAAAAAGATATGAAAGAGTGAAACATATTTTTTAAGAAATAAATCATTTGTCCTCCCCTTTTCTCTCTCTGATCCTCCCCCCCCCTATAGAAATATAAGGATTCGAAATTGGGCGGCATTTTTTAAGGAAGCATCCTAAAAGTTTCGGTAGATTTGACAACTTTTTGTAAAATACCACCCGCCTTTAAGAACCTTTGTTTTAATGAAGGCATTTTAGACACCCTGCGGTTGGGCAGTCCCAGGAATACATGTTAAATAGACGAGATATCTCGTCATGAACTGAAAGGTGGTTAAACGTCAAAAACATGTTTCACAAAGCTCTTTCAAATGTTACTGGTCTTAAAAAATCATTATTACCCTATTCGTGTGGATCAGAAATGAAATTTCAATTTTATGTTACCTCTACATAAAAATCGACAAGGACCCAAAACATTAATCTGAAAACTAATTTTGCTAATTTAATGAGTTACTAATTCGAAAAAAAGCAGCTTTATACATTTCATCACAAATAACACAAAAAACATTTAACATAACAAATAAATATCAAGTATACAGCGAGCATGTCTTGAGAAATCAGCCACACCGAAGACTTTCACCAGCAGAATGATTATTGAAACGAATTGTGTCCTTCTTCAGTGAAATATTACCAGCTCAGATCCGACAACGGAGATAAAGTTTAGAAACGAAAGAAATCCATTATTTCCATTTGGTAAAGATTCTATACCCATCCCCTGCGGGAAGTACTCCTTCCTATAATCCATTTGCACTGTCCCAGGGGATCCTCAGAGGAAAAAAGGGACATATCGATGGAATGGATATAGAAAAATAATCGGTCATAGCCATCCCCATCAGGAGAAAATCACAAGGAGTATTATAGCTGAAGGGGATTAGAGAGGGCCAATATTTCGTTATTTATTGTTCAAGATGAAATTCCGTAGCATTGGTCATGGTGGGCAGCTGAGAGAGGTTCATGTCGCGCTCGCAAATTTTCACCTTAATCGGAAACAGATTTCTGAAGTTGAGTTTCGTGGAAACGTCGGTCGTAAACCTAACTTGATATTTCAATCAATGTCTGGATTGGATAAATTTTTAAGCCTTATTAACTTCTCTTTTATTTGGAGCAAAATGGATTCTCAAAGCTTAAGGTTTTGAGTAACGATTAGTACCTTTTTTATTTGAACTGAAGTTATTAAAAGTTTCATATTTTTTCTGTTAGCACTTGTAAAAAGAAGAAATAAACATTTGCCTTTGTGCAGATGATAAGAGGTAAAAGAACAAAGCTATAGTTCACATTATTGCAAAATATATTACAAGAAACTGCTCCGAAATTACAAGGAACCGCGATACAAATGTTGCTTTATAATTTGTAAATCAAAATATAGTTCCATCTCTGATTAATATCTCGCATTATTGGTCAATATCTGACAATTGTCGTAAAAAACTATAAAAAATGCTGAAATAACGCCATAATTTTCATAATAAAATACTGCGGACTTTCAATGGGACCATAAACAAGTTTCAACAAGATGGCTTCAACACGTTAAAAGTATCAACTCAGTCACCGGTGACTTACAATAAACAGTCCGTTCAGGTTACGCCCGTCACCAGTAACTGGCATTGAAATTAACTTTAAAATTAAAGGTTTTATCAGTGATGAAGAAAGTAAAATTTGACATGAAACTAAGAACTAGATTGTTAGTAATCTAGGATCGTATCATTAGTGTGTTTAAATATTATTTGTTAAAGACTTTAAAGGAGTTTGTTGAAATAGTTTAAAAGAAAAACGATTCTTTCAATGCACTTAAAGAAAGAATTTAAAGGAATTAGTTGACGCAGTTTAAGCAAGGATGCGCTTGTACTTCAATGCCTTCGCCCTGCGTGCTTGGTCTGATAGGAATCCCTTTTAAATGTACGAGATGTTCAACCCGTTAAACGAAAAAACTTATTCCCACTTTCTTGTCACCACTTGGTAATTGTGAAATAGTATTATTTAATTTTCTAATACTTCAAAAAATTTATTGTTAAGCAAAAATTAAAATCACCACCTTTTAGTTCTTGATAGGGAAGAGATACATTTTATAGTAATTTACACTGGAGGCTATTAAGTAAATGTTTTGGTTACATTTCAAAAATTTTCAAGCAACTTTATTTGAAGATTTTACTTCCCGTCAGTTCTGTATATCAAGGCAGACTAGAGAACATAAGGAAGACTAATGCAAGTCTCGTCATCACTTCTTTTCAGGAACATGTTTTCATGAAAACGCGTGGTGCATACAAATATTAAAACTAGCTCTCTCATAACACTGATAAATAATAAAAAGGATTATATTTCATAGAATTACGCTGTTATGATTTAACGTGGAGTACGACTTTATATATAATGAAGTAGTAACATGCAAATCGTAATTTGTGGACCAGTTTTGTTTGTTTCTAAAGAACAGTACACTAAAAAATGAATGTTGTTTTTACAATAATACAGCTAATTTTATAGTAATAACCTGCAAAAATTGCTAATTTTACAGTTTATTACCGTGCATTTTGCACGGTAATAAACTGTAAAACCTGTTAATAAACTGTAAAACTGTAAAAACTGTAAAACCTGTGTAACCGTTAAACGGGAACCTCTGATGCCAGTAATATACCGTTATTTTTACAGTACAACACAGCTAAATTTTACAGCAATAAAAAAACTGTGAAATTGCGAAATTTACAGCTTATTACTGGCATTTTACAGTTTTAAATTGAATCCTCGGCTGCCAGTATTATACTGTAAAAACAACAGTTCATTTTTTTTTCAGTGTATTTTCCCTACTACACTGAAAAAAATGAATGTTGTTTTTACAGTATAATACAGCTAATTGATAGCAATTTTACTTTAATAAACTGAAAAAATTGCCAATTTTGCAGTAGTAAACTGTAAAATTGCTAGTTTCATAGTTTATTACTGTGCATTTCAGAGTTTTACACTGGAACCTCTGCTGCCAGTATTACACTGTTTTTTTACAGTATAATGCAGCTAATTTCACAGTAATAAACTGTAAAATTTCTAGTTTATATAGCTAGTTTTACAGTTTATTACTGCGCTTTTACAGTTTGAGGCTGAACCATCTCCGTGCTTTCAGTATTATGCTGTAAAAACAGCAACTTATTTTTTGCAGTATGGCATAGCATGTCACGGCAAACTTGCAGGGACATAGCAAGCCACAAGAGTGATAGAACTGCAACGTCTCTTCTCTGTCACATTTGTGACTTGTTCTATCAGACTTGACTGTGACTTCCGGCAACAATGAAATTGTAACTGGCCACACTGTGACATTATGAAGAGGCACTACTATGTCATTTATTGACATCATTGTGAATGGACAATCGTAGGGGCTGTAACCTGTTGATGACTTTGCATCGACTTTTCAGGCGTAAGCATCGACCCAAATAGCTTATTGTATTTTTTTTTTTTACAGTTCGTTGTTCATTGAGAAATGCAATGCAGATTAAATTGAATCGCTCCTGCAGATATTAATTCAATAATGGCAAAATTGGATTTAAATTTTAAAAAAAGCATCTTTATAGTTTTCCTTTTTTGGGCAACCTTGTTTATTATTAACTGTATTTCTTTTTCTTTCTTTTTTTTTAAACCAAAATTGAAGTTACCTGTCATTCCTCATGACTGTGACGAAATTGCTCTTATTTGCGAGAAAAAGAAAATTCACTATCATTCCTTTCTTACCAATTAATTAAAGTAAGCAAAGGAAACCATTTCCAGGAAAAAAAGGTTTAAGGTATTTTTTCTTATGCTCACCAAAAACTATTCCGAAGAATTACAATGTATCAGATTCCCTTCCAGAAACAAAAATATTTTCAGTTTCTGCCTCGGAATTTTTTCCACCTTTTTACCACTTGCAATTGAAAAAACGGGAATGAAACTAAAACCTTCTTCCATATTCAGCTGTAGAGAAAAAAAAAGTCTCCAAACTTTTTCCATAAAATATTCATTTCGCGCTTTATTATTTTTCAAGCCCAAGATTGGCTTTGGCTGTGCATAAAAAGACCTGAATTAGTCAAAAAAATATTAAATATAATTACTGTGTTTAGATTAGCTTAGAATTTAATGTAATTCCATCTTATGCAATTAAGAGAGCTCTGCACTTAAGGCTGAAAAATGGCTCTCTAAGGAAATGTTGTCTTCGGTTGCTTGAACTAAGTAAATTATTTTAGAAAATGCTTAATGTACGTTAAATACGAGGAGATTTCACTTGATTGCTTTTTTCCCCTGCAAATGTGGGTAGTTCTTTAAAATTTATGCCTGCAGTATTTCGTTGTAACAAATATCAGCTTAATTCTGTACTTAAATTATATATGCTTAAAATTGCTCTTTTAACCAATACATTTAAATGACAAACGTAGATTTCTTTTACACTTACTTTTTAATTTCGAATTTTTTCACAATGATTCAAGTTCAAATTTAAGATGATGAGGTTGACTTACACTATTCCGAAATACTTTGGTTATGTCGTGTTTCTTGACCTTTCATATACGATTTGAATTCACTTTTTAGCATTGAATCTGTAAAAAGCCTTTCACTTTCTCTCAACATTAGAAACATTTCGTGAAACGAAAATGTAAAGATTTGGGCGAAAAAACTTGATAGAAAAAGCTTTTTTTTTAAGTTTATACTATGCATTATGATAGCTAAACAAGTGAGGGGTCAGAAGAAGAAGTTAGGGGCATACATTGATCCCTTAATAGTGTAAATTTCTAATGAAAATCATTGAAAATGAGCGTAAATCTCTCTTTCTCTTCATGTTTGATAGTCGATTGGCATTCACTTTGTAGCATTGAATCTGGAAATGACCTTTCTTTCCTATCAACACATCAAGTATTCGTTTTTCGAAACATACACTTAAGGATTTGTAAAAAAAGAATTTTAGCGGAAACTTTATCATTATCATTTCTTTTTAAATTCATTTTAGCTTATACTATTCACCATGGTATCTAAACAATTAAGGGACCAGAAGAGGAGTGCAGGGGATCTAGTCATCCCTTAATAAGGTCAATTTCGAATAAAACTGCCTTTTTCTCTTTTCCCCATATTTTAAACTAATTTAATTAATTTTAATGCCTTCATAAATAACAGCTTTTCTACCTTCATTCTTACCGAGGGTTGTTTGGATTGGTCACTGTCCGAAAGTATATATATATAGCTGACCCGGCGAACTCCGTTCCTCCTTAAAGGCAATATATAAGCAAATTTTTGAATTTATTAAGTTTTTTTATTAGAAAATACAAAAAAAAATTAAGTACCTACATTAATCATCCATTACTGTTTCTGTATTTACAACCTATTTTACTGCGCGCCAGAAGCTGTCAGAACATGTGCTTTATGTCGCCTGGCGACAGAGGCTCAAAAAAGGCTTAGTTAAAAAGATAATTTTTTCGGACTGCTTATCAACTGACTGCTCCATCCATAAATCCATCCAAACAAACTTTTGTATATATAATAGTAGTAAGAAGAACAGCCACTTAAATGCAGTCCAGGAGCTATCCCACCAAGCACTTTCCACCTCTCAGCCTCAGAGGCGTAAAAACTCATAAGTGACAATCGTTTGTGACAGCTTATCACATATAAATTTCAAGGGAAGTAACGCGTTTGTTTATAATTTACTTCACATAAAAGTCAAATAACACTCAACGCACCGCTAACTTACAACCTGTTTACTGCGCTCCGGAAGCTGCCAGAACGTGTGCTTTATGTCGCTCAGCCATGGAGGTGTCAAAAAAGGCTTAGTAAAAAGGCTTAGCCAAGAATACAGAAAAGCTGGTAGCTAAATAGATAATTTGCAATAAAAAAATATACTGCGGTCCTAAATTGAGATAAAAACTATCCTATCATTTAAGTTGGACCAAACTGAAACTGCGTGCAAAATTTGGTTAAAATCGGTTCAGTAGCTGAGGAGTCCATTGGCCACAAACACGGGGACACGTAAGTTTTATATATTAAGATATATATTAGGTGTTTATTTAAGAAGTCAGCAATCGGGCGTGCACGAATTCAGTGTAAATAACAACAATTAGAAAAATATTTGAAAAAACGTCTAGAAAAAGTTTTGAAAAAACGTTATATGTGCAAAAATGTTATAAATTCAAAATGCAATACGACAATTTTTCAGAAACAACTAAAATTTCAAAAAATAACTGGGCAAGTTACAACTTCGTCTACGGAGAGCGGGAGCAGTTGGTAAAAATAATAATTTGCAGGTTTCTGAAGAGGTTAGCTGCACACGAGTTAGGATATCGAGAAAGGATGTTAAGTTCTGAGAAGTCCAAAAGGACGAAAAATGATACACTACTGCTAACTCATGAATACAACTCCCCCCTGCCCGCTCTAACCTGCAAATTAAAGAAAGACAAATCACTTACCCAGTATTAGAAAAAGAAGCAACACCATTAGTCCTATTCCTAAGATATATATATATATATATATATATATATATATATATATATATATATATATATATATATATATATATATATATATATATATATATATATATGTGTGTGTGTGTGTGTGTGTGTGTGTGTGTAAATCGTACCATCATAACGTCGTACCCAAAACGAAAAATCGTACCCATCATAGAGAATAATATGCAATTTTCCGTTTCCTTTTAATTCTTAAGTATCTGTGCATGTCTCGATGCCATGTCTTGATGTATAAATTCCATTATAAACAGAATAGTAAAAGCTTGGGTTATACAGTGAAGAAGATGACAACTCGTACATGTTTCACCATGTTTGACTGCGATTTTTTCCCTTTGCTACACCTAAGAGCATTAAATTTGTTATACATTTCCCACAACTAAAATTTTCAATGCTTCTTTAGCAAACATTTATAGGTACAGAAAAAAGGAAAATGTATTTTTCAGTTTGAACTTCTTGTTTTACTCAAAAAATTTTGAAATTTATTTAAAAAATGAAGAAAAGTTATACATAGAGAAAACCTAAACGAAAAGAGTAATGGCAGAGCGTAAGCTTCGGTGGTTGGAATAAAGTAGTAAATTGTTCGCATACCTCATTAGCAAGGTTGGGGGAAAAGAGGAAATGATTTGTTAACGCTTTACCTACCAAATTAAATTAAATAATTAAATGCAATAAAGAGGAAAGCTATGCCTTTTTGTTACTGACAATTTTTATTTGAAATTAGTGTATCAATGGCTCCCTGTCCTCTCTCTTCAGACCGCTTACTAGTTAAGATATAATAAGGTGTATTAAAAGAAAAAGAAGAAAAGAAAAGAAAAGTAGCTTTAGGTTTTTTCAAGCTGCTCTCCTTTTTTTTTTCGACAATTTTTTACCTTAAATTAATAAATCAATGGCTCCTCTTTCTTCCTTTTCTAATCATATCACTTGTAAAGATATGATAATTAATAGTGTAAGTAAAAATGATAATATAAAAAAAGTGTTTTAAGTTTTTTTCGAAAATGCATTGCTTCGGGTTTTTTTTTTTCCTTACTTTTTGGAAAATTTGAATTTGTATTCTGCGAAAAATTCTTGGACGCAGGAAAAACTGAAACCCTTTCAGTTGTTGCACCAAAAAAGTGATCAGAGGATCTATTTATAGATCACCTCTTTTTAGACCCTCATTGAAAACCATACCTTTTTTTCATTTCTTACTCTTATTAGCTGGTTTCCTTACATATGTGGCTTCACCCTTAAAAAACTTTTGAAATTTTCTTTTCTAGTTCAGCCAGCAGGTAACGTCTGAAGTCTGTCATATTGCAGATTCATAGAGCAGTTTTCAATTCGAGGTACAACGACTTTTTTTAAGTATCTATTACTTTTCTTTAGCTGCTTTTAATTTTACAAAAACTTTATTCTTAATTTACAAGATTTGTATCTTCAAGGATAAAATTAGAGGAAAGTTACCTACTTTTTTGCTACCAGAAACGCCCAACTATTATTTCAACTACAGAATACTGTAAGTGAAAAAACTTTCTCTTTACCCTATTTATGAAGGATAAAATGTAATTAAAAATGATTTTTCATAAATTTTCATTTAAAAATTATTTGGGCGCTAACGGGTTATTTTATTAAAAGTGATTTGTGGGCTTTTTTTTGAACAATGCTGGAAATTTTTGAGCTGCTATATATTATTTTATAGCTATTTAATAAATGAACGAGAAGATTATCGTAATAATAAATAAGCTTAAGAGTCGTAAGCGGATTGCTGAGATCTCGCAGGACCCTTTCTCGGTAAGCCTGTTTTCCCCTTCTGCTTGCAAACAAGCTTTGTCTATTTTGTGTTGCAACAGGAAAAACAAATACCACGGTAAACTAATCTGTAATGCCTAATAATGTCACGGAAGAAAATATTGAAATTTAAAGTAATTTTTAGGAATTCAAGCTTGTGTTAAAAGGTGTCCCGGAATTTTCGTAATATTTGAACATTCAGAAAAGTGTTATATTAAACGTTTTGGAAATGGTGAAGTGAAGTTACATTAGTTGAGCATTAACGGATAGAACGCTGCAAAGCTTCAAAATGTAATTAGGACTTTATGCTTAAAATTTGTACCAAAATATTTTTATGTTATAAACTGCTATGATGTTATTCGTTTTAATGAGCAACTTTTTGTGACACCTTTAAAACTAAACGAAATCCATTTTGAGACTCTGATGCATTTTTCTTCTGACTTTTAAACCTTTAGATTTGTTTTTTAACCATTTGAAGCATGGTGGCTTCGTTTGAAGCCACCCAGTCTTTTTTTTTTTTTCTCTTTCAGCCAGTTGACGCAGTAGCTGGCAGTTGGTGAAAAAAAACTCGAGGCTGCTTTAAACAAAGCCATGGTGAATCAAAAGATCAAGAAGTCTTCT
The DNA here is from genome assembly GCA_038373865.1 of Uloborus plumipes. Taxonomy (NCBI): domain Eukaryota; kingdom Metazoa; phylum Arthropoda; class Arachnida; order Araneae; family Uloboridae; genus Uloborus; species Uloborus plumipes. The sequence continues at coordinate 21,864 of JAXGGA010001198.1, read as the reverse complement.
ACAGAAAAAAATTTGTAGAAATATTAAATAACAAACCACTTAATCATTATGGGAAAATGTGTAAGATTACCATTGTCGCTATGTCGATAAGTGTACCGTTACACAACTTCTGGAGTAAATTGTGCTAATTTTTTGTAAACTCTAATTGATGGTGGCAACTTTCGTGATGCCATGTGTAGCATGATGGCATGAGCTAGCAATTTAACAGTTTTTCACTGTAAAATAAATCTAAAATTAGCTTTGTAAGCAGTAAGAGCGACATTTTTTTTTTGCAGTGTATGGATTAAATACATTTTTCTTTAGCATGCCGTGCATATAAATACTTTCTTCTACAAAATATGATATTTTTTCAATCGAGACTGAGGGAGCACATCGCAAAAATTCCGAAACTATGCTGAAAAATGAAAATTTTATTTCTCGTTGCTGTCTGAACACGGTGCTTCTTCTAGAATTATCGCCACCAAATCAAATCAGTGGAGACCGGAATTTTCAAGATCCGTATTAATAGCCGATCGGGCAATAGCTATAGGAGTAAATCCCGTTATATTAGCGGTGAAGATAATCAAAGCGATGCTTGCCGACTTTGGGGGACCTTTGATGTCAACCCTAAAGGAGGGAGTTGAAAAGCAATAATGCATATGAGGGAAGTAATGATGCGAGAGAGGAGATGTGGAGACGAGAGGTTTTAATTATCTCTTTGACTCCCTGTAGGATAGAAGCTACGTAAACTTTGACTAGGAGCTAAGTCAGGCCTTGACACTTCACTTCCCATTCATCATACTTTCCCGTACGTCGTATCAGAAGCTAAGGAATCTTCATTTTGAGGCTCCTCTGTTCTTGTAAATTACCAAAACGTTTTCTCATTTTGGGAGATCGTAATAAACTTTAAGGAAGAGTTAAGTTTCCATTTTGAAGGTAAAGTGTTAGCTCCTCGGCAAAAGATAAGTTTCTATTGGTAGTGGATTCAAAGTTTTCGTTATCTTTGAATTCGCGTGGTGCATTCGAAAGGAAATTCGTCTTCTTTCTTGCTTTAAACGCTCCTAATGTTCTTATTATACTAACACATCTTTAGAGATTTTCTAAACTTAATCAATCACCAAGACTCAGAACTTCTCTGCTTTAAATGAAGAATATTTTATGCTTTCAATTAATCTTTTAAAGTTTGGCAAGAATCTGAGTTTAAAGTTTATCACCATTACTAATCTTATGCTTTGCTATAAGACACATTTCACTCTTTAATGCTTATTTTCTGCTAAAACTTTCATAAATCTATCACTGAAGACTGATATCCCTATTTGCAATTTATTTGACGATTAGACAATTTCATATGTACATTTTCTCTTGTATATACAATGTGTTCTGTTTAAATATACAAGACCTTTTTTTCGTAACCGTTCTTCTTAGATGCATACTTCCATTTGCAAAAATTATTAAAATAAAGTGATAAGTTAGAATGTTGAAAGTTTGAAGCGATAAAATTGTTTTAAAAATACAAAAGTTAAATTTTTGTTTGGACTCCAGATCCCCTAACTTATATTTAGGAAAACAATCTCCACATTGAAAAAAATCTCTGGCACAAAACAACTGAAAGATTGATTTGCGAAAAAAACTTGAAGAGAAAATCGAGTTCAAAGTTTTCAGTTTCGTGCAGAAAATGAGAGGGGGGCGCATCGTCTTTTCAGTAGAATAACCGGTAGTCCCTCTGCTGATACTATTAGCTGCTATAATTTCCTCCCAAAACGTGTTATAGATAGCTAATGTAAAGTGGTGTAAGTCACAAAATGATGCGTTTTTCAGTGGATGTTTTCTCCCTAAATACAAGTTAGAGAACCTGGAGTCCGTATGAAAAGTTAGATTTTGTATTTTTTAGGCTAAACCTATTTTTCTCTTCAAGCTTTTTGTATCTTATTCCTGCACCGCATTTTGAGCATTTTTTCCTTTGGAAGTATGCATTATGGACGAATGGTTGCGAAAATAAAGATCATGCCAGTTAAAACAGAGCACCCTGTATAACTTATCGTTTGTATTTGAAAGGTTATGAAATAAATTTTGAGCGTAGGGATTACATATGATACACGGTTAACTAAAGATAAATTTATTACACATGAAATGTTGAATTTTCAATTATCGTTAATGCTTACCTACACTGTTAAAAATTTTCCTGAAATTTTACGTTAAAAGTTACTGTCAGCCATGTTGCCAGTAACTTTTGCCGTAAAATACTTTTTACTGTTAAATTTTACGGAGGAGAAAACGAGAATTAAAAAGCGCGAGATACGAACAACAAGGATAGAACCCAGGACCCAATTTTTACACACTGCTTTACTATCCACCGTACCAGATAAGACGTATCGGACGAGCAGAAATAGGGTGTCATCTTCAACTGTAAGTCACGTGGTGATCAATTGGCGATGTAATCGCAATTTTTTTTGTCGGTACAATTTGCTGTAAAAATGTTCTGTACTGTATAAACGCTACATCTTACAGTAACCTTTACCATAAAAGCTTAATGAGTTTTTAAAAGTGTAAGTGTAATATTTGAAAACAATTTTTTGAAGTAGTTGGATTAAAATATTTTTTAGAACTTTCCATAAACCCTTCACTCTTTATATATACTTCTAAAGACAACCCGTTGGCACCATAAAATTCCAGCAATTAATTTAATAAATAAACAAAAAAATCGGATTGAGTAAGTTATCGTAGACAATGTGTAGAATTGGTTTTAAGCAATAACTGTACATGTTTGTACGGGAATCAATTTTATATTTAGCGCTTCTCCAAAACATTTCCTAAATGAAGACAATCGTAAAATAATTGTTTGTCATATCAGGAACTAAATGCATTACAAAAGGAACGACATTTTTGCAAATCTTGTGTAACTTCAAAATTTCAAAAATAAATAAATTTTCAATTTTATCTAAGTTTTGTTGAGCTTGTTGCAAAACTCAAAAATATCAAAGTGCTTCAACATTTTTAGAGGATGACATTATGTTTGCTTAAACAATGGAGAAAAACTTGATCTCAAATATAAAAATAGCTTATGAATACTAACAATCTAATTTCATATTAAATCGATTTAAAAACCAACTAATTAGAGTTCGATGTTCTTTTCATTAACTTAACGTATTTGTCTAAGTATAATGGAAGAAGTAGCTTAATTTAATTACAGGAAATATTTGTTCCAATAGCATTATTCAGCCGTAATTGGTTTAGGACACAGTAGGAAATTGAATCAAAATAGGAAATTATTCTTCCTGACAATGTAACATTGCGAAAAGTTTTATTTAAAAAAACCCTCTACTCGTACTTTTTTCAATAAAAGTGGGAAGTGAAAATTTCTTTCATAGGGTATGCAGAAACTCATACTACAGAATAAAATAACCACCTAAGTTAAAGGTGTGATAAAATGAGGATAATAATATCGTTTTAAAACCTAAGCTTGCTATTCATTTCCTGAGTTTTATGCTAAATTAAAGCTCAAAAAGTTAGGTTTCAGAACGCATTTCATTGTGCTTGTTAACAAATGAAAAAGGAAACATACGGTTGAATGTTAACTTTTTTAAATAAAAGTATAGAAAATTGTTCCGAACAAATATTTTTTTAATTTTTACTTTCAATCTGTCTGCACTAATCATGTTGGAAGTGCAATTATATCACTAATTTGAAAGTTAAACATAAAAAAAGCTTGAGCTATTGGTTAGATAAACTATGTAACGAAAGGCTATTCATAATAACTTTATGATTTATTTAAGATCAGAAAAATCAGTTTTCTTGTTTTTAGTTTATTCATTTCGTTTCATTTGATGTCTCACTTTTTACCAAATTATACGAGCTAAATTTTCTACTAAAATAAATTGCCTAAGGTACAATGCATACTTGTACTTCGAGTCCATTATCATTTATTAAAAAAATCACTAGTAAAATAAACTAGCTGAATATACTAATGATGTTACAAAATTATTAATTTCCCCCCAAAAAATGTTATATTTTTTTTCAGGTACCGTAAAATGGGGTGTATAGGAACAACGGGGTCAATCGGAACAAAACTTTCCGACCGTACAAAGAAATTCTTCATAAATATACTATTGGGTATTTTTCGCCATTAATTTTTTTTTAGAAAGGCAAGATCAAAGGAAGTAGGAAAAAATTACTTTTGTCAATCTGGAAACGCTACTGGCTTCTAAGGAGGGATGCATGTTGAATGCTAGAAAACATCACATTTTCATAGACTGCAAAACTTCATATGCAAGAACAAACCTTCTTATATTTTAAACCTAAGACTGGTATGTTTCAATTATGCATGTATCTGAACAACAGAATACCACATTAGAATTTACATTTTTTATAAATTGTGTCATAAAAAGGAAGAATTCTGAAAAATGCCATAGGAAAAAAAATTGCGGGGTGAATCGGAACACTTTGTTCTGTTGTTCCAATTCAAACTTATTTGAAGGAAACTGTTTGAAAAATCAAGATTTTGACCCCAATTCTTCTAATCCAGACAAGGACAAGGATTTATTACTGTTTATCCCTTCTCGTGAGCAACTAGATCTTAGAATGACAAAAAGTTGCAGATTTCAAAAGATTTTTTCTCCAGGAGACTTCTTTTTACTTAAAATAAGCGGGAAAAAGTCATATAGACTTTATGTAGCAAAAGACCAGTACACAGACAGACATGAATAAGCGTTAAAATCTTTCAGGACAATCTCCAAAACCCAGAAATTTCAAGAAACTAAAGAAAAGGCAGGGTTCATCCCAGAAGATGCTATGAAAAAACTTAAGCCAAGTCACAATTGCTAGTTTTAAGGACAAGTACATATTTGTGGACAATATGAGTGACTTCAGTTTATGTTAAAGCTTTGTATTTCAATTAAAAAGCATTTCTTAAAATTAATTTTAATTTTTCATAAATTCAAAATTATTTTGATTTTTGACAAATCATAAACGTTTACTGGTATTGAAATTATACTTTTATTTGACAATAATTATCTGTTCTTATTCTCCCCCATCAAATTACTCATGTTTGTGAGACCTATTACAGGTTAAATTGAAAAAAATAAAAATTTTAACATGTGTTCCGATTGACCCCTATCAGCGGGGTGATTCGGAACACCCATAATTTCCTATATATTTTAATAATAACTGCTAAAAATGTTTTGTCTTTGCTTGGAATATCAAAAGTAAAGCAAGACCGAAGTTTTTACCCAGAAAATCAAATTAAAAAAAAATCTTTTAACTGCTTTTTTTGCAATCAAAGCTGAAAAGTGTTCCGATTCACCCCATTTTACGGTAAGTACAAATATTTGTGTGCTGAAAAAAAATCATGTGGTTAGTAAATTCGTGGTAATCTCCTTTTTTGGTAGACAAAAATAAAAGTATTATTCGATATTTGCCAGTGTTATTGATTCAAGCGAGGATGCTGCATTTTCGTAGACGGATGCTATTTGTTGATGTAGTTGACGGAGCATGATTTCTCCTCTGCTCAAAACTCGACAGCAAATTTTCTTTAGTGGATAAAAAAGATTGCTCTTACTGCAAGTGAGCAATCGATTACACGAGAGAAAATATGAGCTTTTGAATAACTTGTACAACTTCATTGAATATGTTTCCGGTTTGATTTATGGCTTGGTATCTAATGCTTGTAATTACATTTGCCTATGTTTAAGAAGTTGTTATTTATGATGTTTTGTTTCGGTTTGTATTGTCAGTATCGCTGTTTGTTCTTCCATGTTTAGTACTATGTACACATTATATGCATTTAGGCTATAAAAGCAAGTTGAAAAAAATTCCTTAGAGCATTTTTTTTCATTCAAAACTTTCGTCAGACATCATAAGTATTCGAGGTAGCTTTGATGTATTTAGTATGTTTTATGTTTTTATAACGAGTTCTTTAGTCGATTCTGCTCAATACGTTTTCTTTTTTCATATTTTTAACTAATAGATATGCATTCGATTTGATCATAATTGACACATGTAAGCATACAGATTGCAAACTTCGCTTAAATTCCGCTTTTTCTTCGAACATACATTGTTTAGAAAGTTCCCAGTGTTTGAAGTCAAAGAGCCAAATTTTCTTTGTCACATAGCTCTGCAATGAGTTTTGTAGCTGATACATAATGGTTGACATAACTGTTTAAAGACAGAAAATATTATAAAGTTTAAGGGTCATAAGCACATATTATTTGATCCAGCTACAAATTGAACTCTTGTAAATCCTGGTATTTAAAAAAAAATATTTTTTTTTCCGTATTTTACACATGTAGGAAAATTTGAAATATTGTTTTTACCTACGATGATGTTTAGGTGGGTACATGATCAACATCCTTTTTGGTAGAGTAAAATAAATTACGAGTACCAGCATCCATTCTAAGTCCATTCTCTACTACTGACTATTTGATAGTGCAACTCATACTTACGAAGGAATGTACGACGTCCTTTCAAAAGAAGATGGTATTTAGACTTTCTTAAATGGTACTAGTATAAGTTCAAAATTTTACAATCTGAGCTAAGCATGTATTTGTGGGTTCCTCTTTATGTACTCTATTCAGTGAACCAATTGCGCAAAATAAATAAATAAATAAAACAATTAGAAAAATATACATTAATCATGACGAACTTACGAAAATTGCCCACTAAACCGTACTTCTATTCAGGCGAGCATGATATTGGTGTAAGTCAGTTTGGGGGCATGTCACCTATCGGACCAGCGGCCATAATTTTGTGCTATATTTTAATCTATAACAGTTCTTGTATGATTTTGAGATTTTTTTCATTAAGCCCGTCTTAAATTAAAAGTGACAGAGGTGCAAGTCATTTAATGCAACGTTAAAAAAATGCGCAAAAAAGGTTTGATATAAGTTGATCAATTAAAAAAATTGCACACCTTTAACTAGAAATCCTAAGATGTTGTAGTTAAAATTTACGCAGTTTTATATCGTTTTACAGATGATATCACAAGACGTCATTCGCTGGAATAGGTCGCTAAAATGATTTACACTACTCTCTTTGAAACTGTACTCCCTTTTACTACTTTAAAATTGACTCTATTTGAAATTTGATGATCAGCTACGACAAAAATAGAAGCAGCTAGTCATGCGATTAATTGCTGATCAAGATCCAGAATAATCATATTTATTAACGATTCATGCACTTTGAATCCAATTACGTGCCAGAAGGCAATTGCATCTAGATTTAGGCTGATTACTATTTATTTGATTAGAGGGCCAAATTGGAAGGGGTGAACTTATTTTATACACATATGTTCAAGGCTTACAATCTGAAGTGTTAACAGTAAACTCCAATTATCTGTCTAACCAGTGCTCTGAATTTCACGGAAAAGTAAGATTATCAAATACTGATCCGGGCAAGTTAAAAAAAAAAAAGAATAATAATAATAATAATAATAATGAATCAGCTTTCCGTCGTATTCAATGACATAAAAGTTGTCCAGATATCTAAATTAAAGGATTTTACTAATTTCTGTAAAACAATTGTAAAACATAAGGTTGTACAGACTTCATCAAAACTTTTTTTAATTATAATTTAAAAGTTAACTTAAGTTCTTAAAATTATTTACTGCTTAACGATTTACAAAATCTAGAGCTTAGATAGATTGTTTCACTTTTATTTTACTGACGCTAAATTAATAGTTCTCTATTGAGCGTAGGCTCCGACGAGCTCCTTACGTAATTCATTCAAAACAGAACAAATTAAGACTATGTAAAAAAAAAATATATATATATATATACATATATATATATATAATATGTATGTAAATAAAGCAATGTCCTTTCCCTTCCGTTTATTTTTATAATATTCAATACTTACTCTCACGTTGTTGCATTTTAGACAAACAGTTTCATAACAAAGAAGACATAGACAGCAAGGGTAATCTTATTTGTTGGCCTAAGGCTCTTCGCGAAAAAATGAAAGCGGAAAGTGCATGCAAGTTCAACAAGAAAATGCTTCAAATTGGCAAGTACGTATGCATAATACATAAATATCTTTTAAATAAAAGAGTTTGGTCATAGGGTTAAAGAACTATTAGCAGAGAAGGCACTTGTTAAGAAATAAACATAGTTAGAATTTTCCCTTACAATTCACTCCAAAATCATCATCCTCCGCGGAAGAGAAATTGTCCGTATTGAAATTGAACTAACCGGAATAGGATATATTTGGTAGCTATGGAAAATAACGCTATGTTTTTTTTTTTTTTTTTTTTTTTGGCAAAGCGGAGCAATTTTTTGTTTTATTTTTAGGAATACTGACTTGACTTAGGATGATGAATTTATTTATTTTTATGAGCTGGGTATGGTGAAGGAGGAGGGCAGGGAGGGGGGTTATGTGCTGTCATTCATGTGTAACTTTCATTTGAATATCTCAACTAGGGCTAGGAAACTAGTTCAGAATAAGCCTCAGCATAAATTTTTTCAGTACAAGACTGTAAACAAAGGTCCGAATTTAAAACGGTAAAATGCACAGTAATAAACTAAAATTAGCAATTTTACAGTTTATTAGTGAAAAATTAGAAATTTTACAGTATATTACGATCAGATCAGCTGTATTACACTATAAATACAACAGTATAATACAGGCGGCAGAGGTTCCAGCTTGAAATCGTAAAATGCACGGTAATAAACTAAAATAAGCAATTTTACAGTTTACTACTCTAAAATAAGCAATAGTTCAGGATAAACCTAAAAATATTTTCCCCCTATAATACTGGAAACAAAGGTTCCAATTTAAAACGGTAAAATGCACAGTAATAAACTGTAAAAATAGCAATTTTGCAGTTTATTATTGTAAAACTAGCAATTTTTACAGTTCAGTAAAATAAATTTAGCTGTGTATTATACTGTGAAAACAGCATTATTTTTTTTGCAATGTGGTACCCAAATATTTATTCAGAAAACAGCTCAAAATAGACAAATTTGGTTGAATAGATCGTAATTTCTTAAGTCCTATTACATCGTCAAAACTTAAATCTTCCGTAAAACTAATTAATCCATCAAACCATGTCAGTTTCCGTCTAAATCTTTCTATTCAGTCCTTGTTACACATTGAATTACACTTCTTAGCTCTGAAGTGCCTCTTCAGCAGAACTTCGACTACTTTCGCAGGCTATTGAAAGGGTAAAAAAAAGTAAGGCAAACGGGACACTCAAGTACTACTTATCTAAAGGTCTAAATTGGCCCTTGATTTTTTTTTATTTAACATAATACTTACGACTTTTAAATGCATTTGTATTAAATGTTGATTTTTTTTGTCTAAATTAAATGATCTAAATGCTAATTTTAGGATTGCAAGAAAAACTTTTCATTTGTGAAAATTATGTTAAGTTTTTGCATTTTATATGGTGTAAAAGTGCCTGTTTTTCATTGTAGCTTTCAATTTGTACAAAATATTTATGAACTTCTTTTTGTCCTTATTATTTTTGTCTTAATAGTTTTATGTATTACATTTAACTAAATAAACTAATTAAGACAGAAAACGTTGTATTTATTTAGCTTTTTTTTGCCTTAACTGATTTAGAAGATAATTTTAGGGTTGCAAAAAAATATATTTATTGGAAAATTATAGTAGGTTTGTGCATTTTAGATGGCGTAAGAGTGCCTGTTTTTCACTGTAGCTTTCCATTCGTATACATTATCTATGGACTGGCTTAATACAATTAGGCGATTAGCAATCATTTCGGCTGGCAATAGTTTTCAGTCGGCTGGTTGCGTGGTGGTAAGGCGTCGGCCTTTCACGCCGAGGACCCGGGTTCTGACCTATGGTGGCCAGTCGGTGGATTTTCGTGATGCAGAAAATCCTCAACGTCCATGTCGTATGATTATGCGGCATGTAAAAGATCCCTTGGGGTATTCGTTTGGCTTTGAATATCCTTCGGCAAGATTAAATTCCTAGTGCAGTTTCGCATCGAAAAGAGCCCAGGTGCCTCCATCTGGCGGTAACTGGGCGTCAAAATTAACTTTGCCAACGCATCACAGCACCTTAATGGTGGCACAATGCAAGACTGGATGCTTTATCGGGGTATCGCACTGGGTCTGCAAAAGGCGTTTTCACGCTTCCGCAGCCCCCTATGGGAAAAAGAAAAACAACAATCATTTCTACTTACTACAATTGTTCTCAACATCATCATCATCATTATCAGCACCAACAACAACAACATTATAAACGGAAATATGAAAGCAATTTTATGTTCTCAAAACACCGTTATAGTAGAGCGGCATAAAGCCAAATTTTGGCCGAATTGTGCACTTCGAGGTAAAAGCAATTTTTTTTTAGATTCTTATTTTGGGACCTTTTTTGAACGTTTTTAGGCACGGAGGCATTCGCTAAGTTACTTGGATCATTTTTTTATAGCGTCTCAAAGTTATTTTACGCGCGCATAGGACTTGCAGTCCAGTCATATTAGACATTAAATTCGCACATCATGTTGTAGTTCTAATTTTTTAATATATTGTTTGGGTCACCTAGGGTAGTGTAAATCTAAGTTTGCAGTTTTCTAAAACTTGTGCTCGCCGCGTAACTCGCGAAAACTACGAAATTTTCCGACTTTTTTCAGTTTTCCCCTTATAACTCCTAAACTATGCAACTTTTGAATAAGCATGTGGCTACCCATTTAAAAGAACACTAAATTTCAAAGAATTTAAGCTCACGTGGTGCTCTGTGAGCCGAATAGTTTAGGAGATATCGTATTTCAAAGAGGGTCATTTTTTGCGAAAAACGCAAAAAAAAAAAAAACATGCTTTAATCACATTTTGGACCATATATCGACATAACTTCCTACTCTACAAGTAAAAATTGTACATTAAGTTACAGTACATTTAATTGGCTTTCATTTAAGGCAAAATTGAAGTCTGTAAATTGAATAGTTCTTTTATAATCTCGAAATACCAAATATTTGTTTTTGCGAAAAACCTCGAAATTTTCCGACTTTTTTCAGTGTTTCCTTTGTAACTCTAACTTTGTGCAACTTATGAAATACATGTGGCTACCCATTTTAAAGAACACTAAATTTCGCAGAATTTAAGCTCACGTGGTGCTCTGTAAGACGAATAGTTGAGGAAATATCGTACTTCGAAAATGTGTCATTTTTTGCAAAAAATGAAAAAAAAAAAACACGCTTTAATCACATTTCGGACCGAATAGCAACAGAAATTCCTACTCTACAAGTAAAAAAATGGACATTGAGTTTCAGTACACTTATTTGGCTTTAATTTAAGGCAAAATTGAAGTCTGTAAGTTGGATAGTTCTTTTATAATCGCGAAGCAACAAATATTTGTTTTTGCGAAAAACTGCTAAATTTTCCGACTTTTTTCAGTTTCCTTTGTAACTAACTTGATGCAACTTATGAAAATACATGTGCATCACATCCTAGGTAGCACAAAAAACGTTTAAACGTTTTATAAACGTTTTTAATCGGTTGTTACAACGTTAATAACCATTTTACAACCTTTAAAAAACGAAGTATGCTACTTGGGATGGTTGCAGTCGAATTTTCATCAGGACAGTGGACACCGATGTTGTCGTCTTGGCCACTGCGCTTCTTCAAGACCTCCAGGGATGTGATCAGCTGTGGTTGGTGCCAGTTAGGTACAGGAAAATCGTACCGAATCTTTGATATCTGCGACATTGCTAAACGACTTGGTCCAGAAAAGTGTTCAGGACTTGAAGTGTTCCAAGCTTTTACAGGTTGTGACACAACTTCGTCTTTTAGAAACAAATGAAAACGATCGGCTTGGTCAGCATGGCAATCTTTACCTGCGCTTAACGAAGTATTTAAATCTCTTTCGCAACCCCTTACTCCAGCAGAAATACTGTGTATGGTTCCTGGGCTGAAAAAGTAAGTCGTAGTATTATATGATAGATGCAGTGAAGATGATACCGTCAACGCATTAATACAGCATGCTCTTCGAACGTCATTTCGAGCTGGGCATGTATGGAAGAAGAGTCTGCAGGTAACTCCTGTGCTGCCTGACCCTCAAGAGTATGGCTGGATAAAATCTAGCGAATCTCCTGTGACTTGGAAGGTATTCCTACCTTCTTTTCTTTTATTATAACTTTACGTTGACTTAAACGTTTTATTGTAGTAATACAACTAAAATCTAATTATTTTCAGGTTAAATGGACTTCGATTCCCCCTGCTTCCGTAGCCTGTCAGGAAATAATCTCGTGTGCCTGCAGGACGAAGTGTCGTACATCTCGATGCGGTTGTGGAAAAGCTGGTCTCCCTTGCACTTCTTTGTGCAAAAATGGGGGTTGTGAAAATGACGAGACCCGCTGAGATGAACCCTCAAAATGTTCAAATCCTGCTTTTGTAATAAAAACACCAGATTGTTAACAAATTAAAACATTTTAAATTTTAAGTCTGTTTTCAGAAAAGTTAAGAAGTCTGTAAGTTCAAAAGTACTTTCAATATCGTCACTTTGTTTTCGCGAAAAACTGCTAAATGTTCCGACTTCTTTCAGTGTTTCATTCATAACTCCTATACTATTAGTCTTAAAGAGCGTCACTAGAGCTTAAATTGTTGCAAATTTAATGTTTTTTAAATTGGGTAAGCACATGTACCATCAAAAGTTGCGTAGTTTAGGAGTTATAAAGGAAACACCGAAAAAATTCGGAAAATTTTGCAGTTTTTCGCAAGAGCAAATGATTGTTTTTTTCGCGATTGTATAAGGACTATTGAACTTACAGACTTATTTTTGCCTTAAATGAAAGTCAATTAAGTTTACTGTTACTCAACGTCCATTTTTCACTTATAGAGTTGGAATTCATTTTGATATCTGGTCCTAAATACGATTGAAGCATTTTTTTTTTAATTTCGCAAAAAATGACCTATTTTCAAAGTATGATATTTCCGACACTATTCGTCTTACAGAGCGATACTAGAACTTAAACTGTTGCAAATTTAGTGTTCTTTAAAATGGGTATGCACATGTATTTTCATAAGTTGCATAAAGTTAGAGTACCAAAGGAAACACTGAAAAAAGTCGGAAAATTTAGCAGTTTTTCGCAAAAACAAATATTTGTTGCTTCGCGATTATAAAAGAACTATCCAACTTACAGACTTCAATTTTGCCTTAAATGAAAGCCAATTAAATGTACTGCAACTCAATGTCCATTTTTTACTTGTAGAGTAGAAATTTCTGTTGATATTCGGTCCGAAATATGATTAAAGCGTGTTTTTTTTTTTTTCATTTGTTGCAAAAAAATGACACATTTTCGAATAACGATATTTCCTAAACTATTCGTCTTACAGAGCACCACGTGAGCTTAAATTCTGCGAAATTTAGTGTTCTTTAAAATAGGTAGCCACATGTATTTTCATAAGTTGCATAAAGCTAGAGTTACAAAGGAAACACTGAAAAAAGTCCGAAAATTTCGAGGTTTTTCGCAAAAACAAATATTTGTTGTTTCGAGATTATAAAAGAACTATTCAACTTACAGACTTCAATTTTGCCTTAAATAAACCAATTAAATGTACCGTAACTTAATGTACAATTTTTGCTTGTAGCGTAGGAATTTATGTCGATATTTGGTCCGAAATGAGATTAAAGCATGTTTTTTTTTTGTGTTTTTCGCAAAAAATGACCTTCTTTGAAATACCATATCTCCTAAACTATTCGGCTCACAGAGCACCACGTGAGCTTAAATTCTTCGAAATTTAGTGTTCTTTAAAATGGGTAGCCACATGCTTATTCAAAAGTTGCATAGTTTAGGAGTTATAAGGGGAAACTGAAAAAAGTCGGAAAATTTCGTAGTTTTTCGCGAGTTACGCGGCGAGCACAAGTTTTAGAAAACTGCAAACTTAGATTTACACTACCCTAGGTGACCCAAACAACATATTAAAAAATTAGAACTACAACATGATGTGCGAATTTAATGTCTAATATGACTGGACTGTAAGTCCTATGCGCGCGTAAAATAAGTTTGAGACGCTATAAAATATGATCCAAGTAACTTAGCGAATGCCTCCGTGGCTTAAAATGATCCTTATTGACCCAAAAACATAATTAACAAAAAATTTTGCTTTTACCTCAAAATGAATAATCCTTTCGCTATGCCGCCGGACTATTAATTTTATAGTACATTTATTTGTTGAAGTGTTTACTTTTTCTATACACACGGAATTACTTTAAAGAAAGATAGGACAAATTCATATAATTGGAGAAAGTTTCAAAGTGAACTTATTTAAACATTTAAGTTCCTTTTTTTTAAAAAAATAAAAATAAGATAATAACTTCAATTATACCCTGAAAAAAATCAACTGTTATTTTTACAGTATATAACAGGCAGCCGAGGTTCCAATTTAAAAACTGTAAAATGCACAGTAATAACTTGTAAAATTAGTAAATTTTACAGTTTCAGTTTCTTACTGTAAAGTTAGAAAATTTTACAGTTTATTGCCGCAAAATTTAGCTGTATTATACTGTAAAAACAACAGTATAATACTGGCCGCAGAGGTTCCACTTTAAAAATGCACGGTTATAAATTGTAAAATAAGCAATTTTACAGTTTATTATTGTAAAATTAGCAATTTTAGTTTAGTTCTGTAAAAGTAGAAATTTTACAGTTTATCACTATAAAATTAGCTGCACTATTCTGTAAAAATAGCATTTATTTTTTACAGTTTAATAACGCCACTTAAAAGGTAGTGTATACAAAAAGACTTGAAACGTTTTTTCCCAAATTACATATTTTCTCTGTATTTGTATTTTATTAATATCCGGATACATAAGAAGTGCTTTAAAATTTAAGCCTAAACGAAAACTAACAACTTTTTCAAATTTTTAGCCTCAAATAAGCAGATAAAGTTTTTTTTCCTTTTTCTGTTTTTCTTTTTAATTTCAAATGTAGTTATTAAACTGCCACAGTTATAACCTACAAATGTTCTTAAACCTGTAGATATTTATGCAATACTTTCCCCCCTCTCTTGTCTATAAGCTTTAAAGTATTTATGCGCAAAGAGCAAAAATCAGTTACAAGTTTCATTGAGATTAACTTAATTTACACGCAACAGCTCTTAAAATTGAATCACGGGCTTTTTTCAGAAAAATTTAACCTGACTCTAAAAAGAGAAAGCATTTAAAAGCTCTCCTTTTATGTCCTTTTTTTGTGCTCGCAATTAGTGCTCCAACATGATAAGGAAAGGAAAATTGAAAACACCCCCAAAGCTATGCTTGGAATTTCTTGGCTATTACTTGCTGGAAAAGATCGAGAACTATCCCGTATCCCCCCTAGAGAGAAATTTCACCCGTAAACTCCAGTTGCCATGGTTACGGGGGGAGCTGTTATGGTGATTACAACATATTGTCTCTGAAAAGCGAACGTGCTACTACCCCTGGGGAAAGTCGAGGAATGTAAATCACATGGCGAGTTGGTATACAGACGGAAATGCATACCCTTCGTTTCCATTTTTTCTGCTTTCCTTTTATTGCCCTTTGAAACACTCTGAATAATGTATTACATAAAGGAGATGAAAGAAAATGAAGAAGAAAAAGTATGGCTAAATAAAAGCTTCAAGCAAAAATTTCTGCTGGGAGGAGAAAAAAGTCTATTGGTTTTAACGGCGGATTTTTTTGTGTGCTTTTCTTGTTCCTCCAGTGCTTTAGGTTTCCAAAGATGCATTTTTTTCTCGGTTTTTTTTCTTAACACTTCCTCGATTTGACTTTGAGAAGCTTTTCATTTTAGCAGTCCTGAGGAAGAATACATTAAGGCGTCATGTCAAAAAGCATTGTGAAGATATTGGAAAATTCTAATACTTAGCTTCAATGAAAAATAGAGTTTTATCCATAAATGTTATTACTTTGGGAAAAAATATAAATAGTTTCTCTCAATGTCCCCCTCTTTCCATTTTACATAATTTAATCACTAACCCAAATGTTTTATTTATCTTTTCAAAATCACATCAAATCAGTATCAATATAATGCTGTTCATTTTAAGTACTATGGTATATATTAGTGTTAAAATTAACAAATGCTTCCTAATGTACAAGAGATCACCAAAAAAAAAAAAACAACGTTACATACATCTACAAATAAAAAAGTTGCATATTTATTAAAATATATATAACTTCTCAAAGCAATGCCAAATTTTCTTGGGAATGACCGAGGAGAACATCAAACGTCCAGTCTAATTAAAAATATCCGTAATACAACGTTCATTGCTCTACATTACCTATAGGATGCTTGGCATTTATCGAGTATATAAGTTGACATTTAATTACCGTCAGGTGGGGTAAAATGTGGGTCACGTTTCTTAGATTTTTTTTCTTTTTTTTTTTTAATGTGAAAATAGTATTTGAGTCATTCCATGTCAAGTGGACTAGTGGTCCCCACCCGACCATCTCCGATTTGGATCAAATTTAACAGAGGTATAGACATGCCTATGAAACTAACCTGTGCAAATTTTTAGCTTCCAAGATCCAAATCTGGAGGAGCTAGGATCCCGCAAAAAATGTGGCCCAAAATGGCGGATGAACTTCATGAAACAAGTTGCAATGTTTAGGTCAAGGTTGCAGAAAATTTTATCACAGTGGAAGCCTAATTTTTTTTGGAGCTTAAAGTACTTTTGGTTGTCAACACTCGCCAGTATATTCTTTGAGATTGCGCTTATTAGATTTTGTGTAGCACGTGCCTAAACTTGCGAAAAAACGCGGTGGGCAATTTTTTTCCTGGATTTCAGGTTGTCATAAATTTTTAACCAAAAAACTTCAAAGGTTTATACTTCGTAGTTTTATTGTCCAAATACTTGTTTTTAATGTTTTACAGCTACAGAGCTTAAATATTGTATTTGTAAAAGATATTGGCACCCTAAGTGTCGATGAAAACGCTTCTTTTGAAAAATCGCCTGTTTTCAACTCACTATATCTCAGGTTTGTCACCTAAGACCATTTTTTCTTTGGCACCATTAGAAAGAACAGATTTTTTCCTATCGAAATGAGTTTTTTTTTCGATGGTGTTCTTTCGAATAAGGATGAAAAAATTAGCTTGAAATACTGTCTGTTATGAAGAATTGGCATAATTAGGTTAAGACTGCAGAAAATTTTATCACACTGGGGGCCTAATATTTTTGGAGTTTAAAGTACTTTTAGTGGTCAATACTCTCCAGTATTTTTTGTGAGATTGAGCTAATTAAATTTTGTGTACCACGCATGTTAACTTGCAAAAAAACGCGTTAGGCAATCTTTTTCCTGGATTCATAAATTTTTAACCAAACAAATTCAAAGGTTCATGTTTCGTAGTTCTATTGTCCAAATACTTGGTTTTAATATTTTACAGCTGCAGAGCTTAAATATTGATTTTGTAAGAGATATTGTTGTCAAAAGTGTCTATCAAAATCATTTTAATGAAAAATCGCCTGTTTTCAACTCACTGTATCTCAAGTTTGTCACCTTCCACTGTTTTTTTGTTGGCACCATTAGAAAGAACAGATTTTTTCCTATTGAAATGAGTTTTTTTTTTCGATGGTGTTCTTTCGAATAAGGAAGAAAAAAATAGCTCGAAGTATTGTCAGTTATGAAGAATTGGCATAATTAGGCTAAGACTGCAGAAAATTTTATTATACCAAAAGTTCGAATTTTTAACAACTTAAAGTACATTTAGTTGTTTATATAAATACTCTGATAAGAAAAAATCTGTTATTTATAGTAGTACTAACGAAAAGATGATGGAAGGTGACAAACCTGAGTTACAGTTCATTGAAATCAAGCTATTTTTCAAACAGGAATTGCCAATAATTTTCATGTATGCTACACAAAAGCTAATGAGCTGGAAATCACATAATTATTAGAATCTATTAACAACTAAATGTACTTTAAGTTGTTAAAAATTCGAACTTCTATTATAATAAAATATTCTGCAGTCTTAGCCTAATTATGCCAATTCTTCACAACTGACAAAACTTCCAGCTTTTTTTTTCCTCCTTATTCGAAAGAACACCATCGAAAAAAAAACTCATTTCGATAGGTAAAAATCTGTTCTTTCTAATGGTGCCAACGAAAAAACGGTTGAAGGTGACAAACTTGAGATACAGTGAGTTGAAAACAGCCGATTTTCCATTAAAATGATTTTGATAGACACTTAGGGTGCCAATATCTTTTACAAATACAATATTTAAGCTCTGCAGCTGTAAAACATTAAAAACAAGTATTTGGACAATAGAACTACGAAATATGAACCTTTGAATTTGTTTGGTTAAAAATTTATGAATCCAGGAAAAAGATTGCCCACCGCGTTTTTTCGTAAGTTGACATGCGTGCTACACAAAGTTTAATAAGCTCAATCTCACAAAAAATACTGGAGAGTATTGACAACTAAAAGTACTTTAAATCCCAAAAATATTAGTCCCCCAGTGTGATAAAATTTTCTGCAGTCTTAACCTAATTATGCCAATTCTTCATAACAGATAGTATTTCAAGCTAATTTTTTCATCCTTATTCGAAAGAACACCATCGAAAAAAAAACTCATTTCGATAGGAAAAAATCTATTCTTTCTAGTGGTGCCAAAGAAAAAATGGTCTTAGGTGACAAACCTGAGATATAGGGAGTTAAAAACAGGCGATTTTTCAAAAGAAGCGTTTTCATCGACACTTAGGGTGCCAATATCTTTTACAAATACAATATTTAAGCTCTGTAGCTGTAAAACATTAAAAACAAGTATTTGGACAATAAAACTACGAAGTATAAACCTTTGAAGTTTTTTGGTTAAAAATTTATGACACCGTGAAATCCAGGAAAAAAATTGCCCACCGCGTTTTTTCGCAAGTTTAGGCACATGCTACACAAAATCTAATAAGCGCAATCTCAAAGAATATACTGGAGAGTGTTGACAACCAAAAGTACTTTAAGCTCCAAAAAAAATTAGGCTTCCACTGTGATAAAATTTTCTGTAACCTTGACCTAAACATTGCAACTTGTTTCACGAAGTTCATCCGCCATTTTGGGCCACATTTTTTGCGGGATCCTAGCTCCTCCAGATTTGGATCTTGAAAGCTAAAAATTTGCACAGGTTAGTTTCATAGGCATGCCTACACCTCCGTAAAATCAAATCCAAATCGGAGATGGTCGAGTGGGGACGATTTGAAAAATTGGTCCAGTTGACGTGGAATGACTCATTTTCTTTCTGAGCTGTCATTTTTATGTATTATTGAAAAAAGGCAATATTACATATGTAAAAAAAGGTGCAACTTCTACTTTAAAGCTACTGATACTAGCGATTAAGTGTTTTTCTTAAAAGAAGCTTGACTGTATTCATCGTAAATATTTTGATTATAAGAACATTAAATGGAAATAGACATTAAGTTTCTAACCTACGGCATAGAGCACATTTTCAGAAATAACTTTCTAAAATGCATACTTTCTAAAAGAAAAAACAGAAAAAATTAATTTCTCAGGGTATTAAAACATGCGTAGGGTAAAATTGGTCATGTTTCACATTAGGTCAGACTTAGCATATACTAAAGAGCTAATTATATTTCTTGCTTACTAACTCATGTTTTAATGTCATGTATGTATGTACTTTTTCAAAACAAGTAATATAGTGCTTTGTCTGTCTTTTGATTTATATAAACTGATTGTAAAATATAATTACAAAAAATCCAAAATTAGGAGCAAAGCTTTTGTTTGATAACTTTCTTCAAGCAATGTTGTTATCGAGTTAAGCACAAAAGTGGCTTATTTTTCCCTAAGAGAGGAGATTGGGCAATTTGATATTGGAACAAGGCGTGTCAAGCACGTGTTTTATTTTTACACAAAGTAAAATTTCTATTATAAGCACATTCTCAGCTATACCAATAACCGAAAGAAAAACTTTAAACGATACCAGAAAAAAAACTACACGCATGCAGCAATAATAAAGAAACTAAGTGTGAAATAAAATGATTAAAATCTTTTATTGCTACATCTTTTTTCAATCGTCTGCAAATTGGAGCTTATATTTATTAATGCATAGATGTCGAAGTTGAACGCCATTGCTGTATTTCGAAGAAAGTAATTAGAACCAGTGGTCGACCTGACATTGCCGACTATTGGAAACTCAGAGCAATTCTACACCCAGTAGTCGACCACCCTTTTATAAAACAATTGAACCAAAGAACAAGTTTGTTTTTTCATTGAAACATTATGTTATGTACTCCATTACAATAAAATTTACTCAAATGAACAGTAAAATGAAAATAAGAGGAACACTTACCATTTAAGAAAGATGTGTCCGCTTAACAAAAAAAAAAGCAGAATCGCAAACTAGGATGACGAGCACAGTATTTAAAATAAAATGACTCTTTACTTATTCAAGAAACGTACCCAAAACTTAACTGTCATTGGTTGATACTTGGGGATAGGTAAATTAATGCTTGAATGCTTCATTTAAATTTAAATTTTGAATTTAAAATATGCTATTTATGAGCAGTTTTATGTCATTGTAGTCGACTACTGGAGCACTTACCCTATATTAATTGTTTCCAATTTATGAACAAAAGTATGCAATTAATATTCAATAAATAGTGATATTAAATCCTTTAAAGCATGACTCATTTTACCCCACGCTATGGGGTAAAAGGATTCATTGACAACATATTTAATAACTTATTTATCAGTATCAATGCTTCGTTTTTACAGAGAGTGTGATAAGGAACTTTGAATGTCATAAGGAATATACATTTACATATCCTGAGCAGTTTATTCTCTGGTTGAATCATTACATTTTTGCTATCAAAGCGTAATTGTAAAACTGCTCTTTTTTGACCCATTTTACCGTACCTGACCCAATAAACTTAGATGCGTTTTTTGTATAAATAGGTATGATAGTCTCATTTATTAGATATTTGTATTTTTTAAGTCAACATCTTAAAACTATTTTGAAGAGGAATGAATACATTTCTTTCAGATGAAAGTATAAAAGATAGCATTGCGGTTAAAAATATATAAATAAATAAATTAAAAAAATGGAATATCATTTTTGCTAATTCATATGTAAAAATATAATAAAGGTAGAGAAAAAGATAAAAGCACGACAAGGAAAAAGCCGGAAATATTGGGGGTAAAAAAAAATTCCCCCATAGATGTTCATTTCCACCCCGAAACAAATGAAAATTTTAAAATGTTGCAAAACATATTGTGTTTAGAAATTTACATAATTAACATTCCAATGCTTTTTTTATTTAAAAAAAATCTGCTCAGTGTCTCACATAAAAACCCTAACATTGACAATAAAAGATGTATAACAATTTGACTTCCTTCTGCACTAAAGTTTGATTTGCTTCTTTTCTCATTAAAACTGTTATAAATACACAGGATAGAATTAAAACATCAACTGTAATTGGTAGTTGAAATATTTACACAAACATTATAATCTATTGTATTCAATGGCTATGTATATATGTAGAAACATATATATCAATGTTTGTAAATTTAAAAAAAATAATAATAAATAAAAAAAAAACAACAACATTCTATTCAAATTCTCGCAATTTACCAAAAATAGATAAATAAATAAATAAATTATTTACGAAATTCACATCTTATTCAAAATTACTGGTTGAATGATAATAAGAGTAATTTGAATATTTGCATAGTTTTTGGTGTTTTGAAGTAAGAAAGCAACTGGCTAATTTTTGTAATAGATTCAAATGGTTGATGTTTCTTTCATTAAAAAGAAAATAATAACATAGCTGCACATCTATACTTTATAATAGTTCACATTTTTTTTTTTAAAATAGGAAAATCTAACTGGTAAAATAAATTTTGATCTGTAAAAATCAGTTTTTCCTTTTTTTTTTCCTATTTTAACAGAAAATAAACGAATACACTTTTTTTTCCACCATTTCAAAATTTTCGGGAAGTTTATATCTCTACTCTTG